>PVKP010022607.1:0-37450 GCA_004027715.1 Plecturocebus donacophilus | reverse complement strand
GAGGGTGGCTCACTGGAGGGATGCGCTAGTCTGAACGAGTGACTGGGGCCAGGTTGGGAGCGCTCGAGTCCCAGGACAGAGGCTGAGCCTGTATTCCAGGGCCGGGGCTGTGGAATAGTTCTGAGCCCCTCGCTGGGCCACAGCCCTCAGACCCTGACTCTGCTTCTGACCTGGGAGTGGGCTCAACTGAATTTCGCCTCCTCACCAGTCTCGCTGCCTCCAGCCTCCCCACCCACACCCCTCCTTTCAGGCTCCCAGAGGGATCCAAGGAAAAGCCACCTCTGGCGTCCACCACCCACCTGCTGGCTCATGATGAAACTCCGTCTCTACTAAAAATACAAAAAATTAGCCAGGTGTGCTGGCAGGCGCCTGTAATCCCAGTCACTGTGAAGGCTGAGGCAGGAGAATCACTTGAACTCAGAAGGCGAGGTCGTGGTAAACAGAGATCTCGCTAATGCACTCCAGCCTGGGCGACAGAGCAAGCTCTGTTTCATAAAGAAATAAATAAAATTAGCCTGGCGCGGTGGCACGAGCCTGTAATCCCAGCTACTGGGGAGGCTGAGGCAGAGGTTACAGTGAGCCAAGATCGTGCCACTGTACTCCAGCCTGGGGGCCAGAGCGAGACTCCATCTCAAACAAACAAACAAACAAAGGCAGGTAAAACGTGTCCTTGAAGGTACTAAAAAACAAAACTTTTTCCTTTCATCCTTGGGCTGACTCTCTCTTGACATCATCGTTTTGAAAATGTTTGCTATTTAATGTCATTCTTTGTGAGGGAGCATTAAAATGCTAAATGACTAGCCTTCTACTGTATCGTCTTTACCATTTATCTTTATATTGTTCAATGCTGGCTTTAAGTGTAGCTATAAGAGCATTTTACTCGTGAGCAGAATTGCCAAATCTATGCAATTTATATTGTGCCTCATGTGCAAATAATGTATTTCATTCCTTTTTTTTTCTTTGACATGGAGTCTGACTCTGTTGCCCAGGCTCCCTCCGCTGCCAGGTTCAAGTGATTCTCCTGCCTCAGCCTCCCCAGTAGCTGGGATTACAGGCACCTGCCACCACACTCGGCTGATTTTTGGTATTTTTAGTAGAGACGGGGTTTCACCATGTCCCAGACTCCTGACCTCAGGTCATCCATCCCCTCAGCCTCCCAGAGTGCTGAGATTACAGGCGTGAGCCACTGAGGCTGGCCTCACTCTTACTATTTTGCAACACGGTGCAAAAGAACTCAACTGTTTTCATTTCACTTTTTTTTTCTTTTTTGGAGAGAGGGTTTTGCTCTGTCACCCAGGCTGGAGTGCAGTGATGCAATCGTGACTCACTGCAGCCTCAACTTCCTGGGCTCAAGCAGGTCCCCCCACTTCAACCTCCATGCCCAGCTAATGTTTGCACTTTTTGTAGAGACGGGGATTCACCATGTTGCCCAAGCTGGTCTCTAACTGCTGTGCTCAAGCAATCCGCCTGCCTTGGCCTCCCACGGAGCTGGGATTATAGGCATGAGCCACCGCGCCTGACCAATCTCACTTGTTGATATGCAGACGTTTAACACCGCTCTATCTTTGGCCTATGTTGCAAAAGGAGGGAATGAAAGGAAAAGGACTGAGACCTGCCCCGTCTTTCCTTTCCTACTGCGCCATCATTTTCTGTGTGTTTGGCTGATATGGAAGTAACCAGTAAGAAAGAATATGACGGGGTCCATGGCCCTTTGGGTTTCTGAGAGCACCACTGCTTTCTGTATTCCAGGCAAGTTCTGGTTTGTTTTATTTTCTTATTTTATTTTATTTTTTGAGACGCAGTTTCACTCTTGTTACTCAGGCTGGAGGGCAATGGTGCAATCTCTGCTCACTGCAACCTCCGCCTCCTGGGTTCAAGCAATTCTGCCGCCTCAGCCTCCTGAGTAGCTGGGATTACAGGCGTGCGTCACCATGCCTGGCTAATTTTTGGTATTTTTAGTAGAAACGGGGTTTCACCATGTTGGCCAGGCTGGTCTTGAACTCCTGACCTCAGGTCATCCACCCGCCTCAGCCTTCCAAAGTGCTGGGATTACAGGCGTGAGCCACTGCACCTGCCCTGGTTTTATTTTTAGTGTTTTTTTGAGACTGAGTCTCACTCTGTGGCCCAGGCTGGAATGCAGTGGCATGCTCTTGGCTCACTGTAACCTCCACCTCCCAGGTTCAAGCCATTTTTGTGCCTCACACTCCCGAGTGGTTGGGATTACAGGTGCGCGGCACTGTGCCAGGATAATTTTTTTGTATTTTTAGAAGAGACAGGATTTTACCATGGTGGCCAGGCTGGTCTTCAACTCCTGACCTCAGGTAATCTGCCTTCCTCGGCCACGGTGATTGGCCTGAATGTCCTAACTTTCTGTTCAAGCCAGAGCTTGTCTGGGTGCAGTGGCTCACGCCTGTAATCCCAGCACTTTGGGAGGCCAAGGTATGAGGGTCGCTTTAGTCCAGGAGTTTGAGACCAGCCTGGGCACCATAGAAAGACCTTGTCTCTACAAAAAATACAAAAAATTAGCTGGGTGTGGTGGCATGTGCCTGTAGTACCAGCTGCTCAGGAGCCTGAGATTCGAGGATCACTTGACCCCAGGAGTCCGAGGCTGCAGTACTGCACTCCAGCCTGGGTAACAGAGCAAGACCCCATCTCAAAAAAAAAAAAAAAAAAGTGAGGTCTTCAAGGCTGTCAGTGGCCTCTTTTTTGTTGTTGTTTTAGAGACAGAGTCTCGTCCTATAGTGCAGTGGCGTGACCTCAGCTCACTGCAACCTCCGCCTCCTGGGTTCAAACAATTCCTGTGCCTCAGCCTCCCAAGTGGCTGGGGTGACATGCGTGCACCACCACACCTGCCTAATTTTGTATTTTTAGTAGAAAAGGGGTTTCGTCATGTTGCCAGGCTGGTCTTGAACTCCTGACCTCAAGTGATTCCCAACCTCGGCCTCCCAAGGTGCTGGGATTACAGGCATGAATGGCCTCTTGACAGAACGTGTTTACCGGATACCTATTTTGTGTCACAGGCTCAAGCTTCTGCGTTAGGAGCCCGTGTGCTGTCCTTCTCTTCCTGCCTGGAAATGAACAGCCTGCTCCACTCCTGCTGTTCATAAGCTGTGCCACTCCAGGTGGCTACCTCCGCTCTTGGAGCCTCGGTTTCCCCAGAGCGACAGCAGTGGTTACCAAGGGCTGCCTGACCCTCTTGTGAGCTCGCCATCTGCCAGGCCACAGAAGCAGAGTCCTTTTCCCTCATCCGCCCCTTTGCCACACTTGGGGACGTTTAGGGGACTGTTGGTGCTCACAGTCCTGTAGGTGGCCCTGGCCGGGGGCAGCCCGGCCCCCTTCCTGGTGTGGGGGGGATGGCGTTAATCCCAAAGTGCAATTTCTTTCCCACCCAGTTGGAGTTTCCGCTGACACAGCCGTGTTTTCAGCGCTAGCATTGTGCCTCTATTTAGGTCAGGCCTATTTGAATGCCGCTGGGGACTTGTGCTGGGCTGAGAGCGCCTTCCAGGCTTGACACAGAGGAGGGTTGGGTTGGTTCCGCCCAGGTGGGCTGCTGAGGTTTTGGAGAGGATGGATGGATGAGTGGGGAGGGAGGCAGGGGAGGAGGGAGGCAGGAAGTGACAGGTAGCCTTGACCCTCAAATCCTGGCCCATCTGGGGCCCCTACACCCTGTCCCTTTCTTTTCTTTTATTTTGAGACACAGATGCACTCTGTCACCCATAGCCAGGTGGCACACACCTGTAGTCCCAGCTACTTGGAAGGCTGAGGTAAGAAAATCGTTTGAACCTGGGAGGCGGAGGTTGCAGTGAGCCAAGACCATGCCACTGCACTCCAGCCTGGGTGACAGAATGACTCTGTCAAAAAAACCCAAAAAACAAAAAAACAGTAAAGCCAGAAGCAACCAGTGTGGCCTGGAGGCACCAGAAAGTGCCTTTGAGCCGGGGCTTGAAAGATGATGTCGCTGTCATGGTGACAAAGAGGAGCTGCTGTTCCAGGCAGGTGGCAGGAATGGCCTGTGCTAAGGCTCAGAGTCAGGGCAGGGCCGGGGGATTGGAAGGGAAGTGCTGGCAGATGGAGCTGCTGGTAGCGCTGAGATGTGGTCGGAGATGATGCTAAGAGACCAGGCAGGACAGGCCTTGAGTGCAGGACTGAGAGGCCTGGCTTTATCCTGAGGGCAATGGGGAGCTAAAAAAATTTTTTTTTAAATATTTTTATATGAGACAGGGTCTTGCTTTATTACCCAGGCTGGAGTGCAGTGGTGTGATCTCAACTCACTGAAGCCTCAACCTCCTGGGCTCAGGTGATCCTCTGGCCTCAGACTCCCGAGTAGCTGAGAATACACCTACTTGCTATCACACCGGCTAATTTTTGTATTTTATTTTGTAGAGACAGGGGGTCTCTGTTGCTCAGGCTGGTCTTGAATTCCTGGCCTCAATCGATCCTCCCAAAGTGCTGGGATGACAGGTGTCAGCTCCCAATCTGATCTTTGGATTTGTTGCTAGGGTGTCCAGCGTGAGCAAGGGCTATACTGCAGGAACGAGAGGAGTCAGGACGGCAGGGGGGTCACAGGCTGTTAGAGCCAGGGTCCACGCTCAGCCTCCGAGGCCTGACGGCTCTCCAGGGCCCCAGGGACCTGGACTTCTTAGGACACAGCGCCTGGCATCTTCTCTCCAATCCCAAACTGAACTCCTTCCTCTTGATACATGTTTGAGACAGAGTCTAGCTCTGTCGCCCAGGCTGGAGTGCAGTGGTGCAACCTCAGCTCACTGCAACCTCCGCCTCCCGGGTTCAAGCAATTCTGCCTCAGCCTCCCGAGTAGCTGGGATTACAGGTGTGCACCACCATGCCCAGCTAATTCTTAGTAGAGACAGGGTTTCACCCTGTTGCGCAGGCGGGTCTCAAACTCCCGGGTTCAAGCGATCCACTCACCTTGATCTCCCAAAGTGCTGGGATTACAGGCGTGAGCCACCGCGCCCGGCCCTTGCTATTTTTAATGTAGCCACCTTGTTGAGATTCTAATGAGCATTTCCAATCTGGGCCCCTTTGCATAATTTGCCTCAATTAAATGTTAATTCCAAGGTGCCAAAGAAGACAGCAACTCTCCCCTCCCCAAGTTGGGACCCCAGTCCCCCACTTCACCACCCCCGCCCCTGCGCCTCCCGCCCCTAACTCTGGGAGGAACCTAGCTTCCCAGGAGGCGCGCACGCTCCCTCCGTCCGGAAGGCTCAGCCACAGGCACAGCTTGTGGAGCCTCATTGAGCCCAGGAGAATCGCTCGAACCCGGGAGGCGGAGGTGACAGTGAGCTGAGATCTCGCCACTGCACTCCAGCTTGAGCGAAAGAGTGAGCCTGTCTCAAAAAAACAAAAAACGAAAAGAAACAGCAAAGCCAGAAGCAACCAGCTTGGCCTGGAGGCACCAGAAAATGCCTTTGAGCCGGGGCTTGAAAGATGCTGTAGCAGTCCCCGTGACCTCTGCCTCTCTGGGCCTCTGTTCCCCCATCAGTGAGTCAGGGGGGCTGGGTGGTGTGATCACTGCTCACCTCTGACTCAGAAACCGCACACGATCTCCTGAGCCTCACAGCAAATGCGTAGGCTTAAGGTGCGCGATGAGCATGAGCCCTTTAACAGACACGGACGCGGAGACAGCCGGGCGCGGCGGCTCACGCCTGTCATCCCAGCACTTTGGGAGGCCGAGGCGGGAGGATCATGATGTGAAGAGATCACGAGCAGCCTGGCCAATATGGTGAAACCCCGTCTCTACTAAAAATACAAAAATTAGCCAGGCAGGGTGGTGCACGCTTGTAGTCCCAGCTACTCGGGAGTCTGAGGAGGGAGAATCACTTGAACCGGGAGGCGGAGGTTGCAGTGAGCTGAGACTGCGCCACTGCACTCCAGCCTGGCGACAGAGCGAGACTCCATCTCAAAAAATATATATATATATATTTTTTCAAAAAATAAATAGACTGGCGTCTCACTATGTCTCACAGGCTGGCGTTGAACTCCTGGGCTCAAATGATTCTCCCTCTCTCAGAGAGAGTCCGGCTGAATGCCAGGGGGATACCCTCAGTCACTGCGGGGTGGGAGCTGACAAGCACACACCCCAGCTACAAGCCCGAGGCATCCCGTCCCCAGCCTCATGGAGGGTTCCCAGCAAGACCGAGCCCCAGCTGCCCCCAAAGGTCACCTGCTCATAAACACGCGCTTTCTTTTTATTTATTTATTTATTTATTTTGAGACAGAGTTTTGCCCTGTTGCCCAGGCTGGCGTGCAGTGGCGCAACCTCAGCTCACAGCAGCCTCTGTCCCCCCAGGTTCAAGCGATTCTCCTGCCTCAGCCTCCGGAGTCGCTGGGACCACAGGCATGAGCCACCACCGCCAGGTAATTTTTTAAATTTTTAATAGAGATGGGTTCTGTGTTGCCCAGGCTGGTCTTGAACTTCGGAGCTCGTGTGATTCTCCCTCCTCGGCCTCCCAAAGTCCTGGGATTACAGGTGTGAATCACCGTGCTCAGTCACAAATGCCCCCGTTAGCGGCTTCCCCGTCCCACCCCTCACAGGTGTCCTGTATCACCTCCCAAACCACCGCACCCAAATTCGCGGGCTCGGCTTTTGGGGAATCCAGAACAGGACGGCAGAATTTCCTATTTCTCCGCGAACAGCAAACTTGCACAGGGTTTTGGAGAGGGGGATTTGTCATGGTTTACCACGGAATGTCACACTTCTCCTTGAAGCGGGAGCTGAGCAGCTGCTCTGAGCTCCTCCACGCACTGCTCCGCCCTTCTCTCCTTCACCTCTGCCCTTTCTTCTCCAAAGCGCGCCCTCGGCCAGGCGCAGTGGCTCATGCCTCTAGTCCCAGCTTCCAGGGTGGCCGAGGTGGGGCGATTGCTTGGGGCCCCGCATGGAGGCCAAACTGGACAACAGAACGAGGCCCTATCTCTACAGAAAGTTAAAAATTTACGAAGTCCGGCGCGGTGGCTCACGCCTGTAATCCCACCACTTTGGGAGGCTGAGGTGGGTGGATCACGAGGTTAAGAGATCAAGACCATCCTGGCCAACATGGTGAAACCCCGTCTCTACTAGAAATACAAAAATGAGGGAGGTGTGGTAGCATACACATGTAGTCCCAGCTACTCAGGGGGCTAAGGCAGGAGAATCGCTTGAATCCAGGAGGTGGAGGTTGCAGTGAGCTGAGATCATGCCACTGCCCTCCAGCCTGGGCAACAGCGAGACTCCATCTCAAAAAAAAATCATATATAAAATAAAAATAAAATAATTATATATAACAATATCTATATCTATAATTTTATATATTTATATAATATATATATATATATATATATATATATATATATATATATATGTAGAGGCTGGGGTCTTGGTATGTCTCCCAGGCTGGCTTTGAACTCCTGGGCTCAAATGATCCTCCCACCTCGGCCTCCCAAAGCACTGGGATTACAGGCATGAGCCACTGCACAGGGCCAAAAAATTTAAAAATTAGCTGTGCATGGTGGTGCGTGCCTATAGTCCCAACTACTCAAGAGGCTGAGGCAAGAGTGAGCCGAGATCGCACCATTGCACTCCAGCCTGGGTAACAGAGCAGGACTCTATCTCAAAATAAAGAAGGAAAAAGAAAAAGGAGAGAAAACAGAAAGAAAAAGAAGGAAGAAGGAAGGAAGGAAGGAAAAGGAAGTAAGGCAGGAAGGAAGAGAAATGGGAGGGAGGGAAGAGAAGGAAGGAAGGAAAGAATATCAGTTAACAGAGTTGCTAAACAAAATTAAATAAGTAAATGAAGAAAACAATAGCCAAAGCTTGAAGATTTCAGATCAAGATAGTCTAACAAACTCAAATTACACACATAAAAAACCCCAAATGAGGACAGTTAGGTGACTTGGAAAGGGAACGGCAAGAGGACAGTTTGTCAGGATGTGAGTGCAACTTGGCAGTGTGTGGAGCTCTGGGACAGTAGTTAAGGAGTAGCGCGGGATTGAAGATGACGTGTGTGCAGTGGTGCAACTGATCAGTCCATCTGACAGCTGCTCATGGCACCTCCTGCGTGCCACGCCCTGGGCTAAGAGTCAGGGGTAGGGGGTGGCACTGGTGGCACATGTGGGCAATCCCAGCACAGTGGACGCGGAGGCAGGCCAATCATTTGAGCCCAAGAGTTCGAGACCAGCCTGGGCATCATGGCGAAACCCTGTCTCTCTAAAAATACAAACAATTAGCTGTGCATGGTGGTGCACACCTGTAGTCCCAGCTACTTGGAAGTCTGAGGCAGAAGGATGGCTTGAGCCCAGAGGTGAAGGCTGTCGTGAGCTGACTGCACCACTGCACTCCAGCCTGGGCAACAGAGGAGACCCTCTCACGCACACACAAGGAAAAAAAGACACAACGTTTCAGGTAGGAGGAATCAGTTCAAGAGATCCACAAACAACATGGTGGCTATCCTCGATAACGTGTTCTAAACCTGAAAAGCACCAACAGAGTGGATTTTAAGTGTTCTCAGCACACTCTCCACAAAAAGATATATGAGGTAATGCATATGCTAATTAGCTTGTTGTAGCCTGTCCACACTTTATACATATTTCAAAACATCACGTTGCATACCATAAATAGGTACAATTTTTCTCAATTTAAACAAAGAGGTTAGCAATACGGTGCAGTGCACAGCGCTCTCCTCTAGAGAGACAGGTGTGAAACAAGCCCCCGGTGGGCGCGGCTCTGCAGGCTGTGGAGGACAATTGTGTGTGTGCATGTGTGTGCATATGCATAGGTGTGGATGTATATGCATGTATATGTGTGCATGCATGTGTATATGTGTGTATGTCTGCATGTATGTGTATGTGTATGTTTATGTGTGTATGTGTGTATATGTCTCTTTGTAACTTATGTGTACGTGTTTATGTGTGTATATGGGTACAAGTATGTGTGTCTGTTTGTGTGTCTGCATGTTTGTGTGTATGTGTATATATTTGTGTGTGTCTGTGTACATGTGTCTGTATTGTTTGCGTATGTGTCTATGTGTTGGTGTGTATATGCGTATTTTGTGTGTATGTGTATATATGTGTTGGGTGTATTTGTGTCTATGTGTGTTTGCATGTATATGCATGTATTTGTGTGTGTCTGTGCACGTGTCTGTATTGTTTGTATATGTGTTTATGTGTATGTGTGTATGTTGTGTATGTGTTTGTATGTATGTGTATACATGTGTGTGTTTCTGTATGTGTATGCTTGTGTGTATACTTGTGTAATAGATGCATATGTACATGTAGCTGCTATTTCCCAGTAGCTGGGATTACAGGGGTGTGCCATCACGCCTGGCTAATTTTTGTATTTTTAGTAGAGACGGGGTTTTACCGTGTTGGCCAGGCTGGTCTCGAACACTTGACCTCAGGTGATCCATCCACCTCGGTCTCCCAAAGTGCTGGGATTATAGGCATGAGCCACCACGCCGGGCCAACACAGGTCTTAATTATAAGTTTGGTTGCCTATTGGAATAATTAGACCAATGTGTTATTCTCCTTCAGTATGAGATTTCCTCCACTGGAAGACTTGTTCTTTATTTGAGCAGGTTGACCTGTGCCAAATCAGAATAATACATTGATTCTGTCAACTTTTAGTTCTTTAAACATTATTTCTTTTAAAAGAGGATATAGCTTGGTCTAAAATATAATATTTCCTATATGCTCAAAAAGTGGACCATGTTTTTAATAGGAGATGCAAAGGCCTACCTGGCAGTGGAATACTGTACAAAGTGAATATGTCTGTATGTGGGAAGGAAGCAAGTTCTTGCAGAAAAAGTGTCTTGTGTACTGTTAAGAATTAAAAAGGCTTTGAATCCACTAGAATATCTGGCAACTTTGCTATGAGGTCTTGTTTTCATTAAAATGGTTTGGGCTGAACCTTTCTTTGATAATTTAAAATTCCTTTCCACTCTCCCTCCTCCTTTCTGCCTCTAACCCCCATGCTTAAAACATCACTGGTATTTTGGCAAGTCAGGCTAAGTTAAAAACAAACTGCTTGCTTACATATTCTCCAGCATCTGTCTAGCAATCACACAAAAGGGTGTTGGCACTTTCTTCATGCTGCTCTTGTGTATATATTTCCCGCTGCTCTTATTACTTACGGCCTCATTATCCCTTTCCAAGAGCTCTATATTCCATGGAAAGCCTCATTGCTGAAATCGTCTAGACACATAAACAATAGCATTTGTAACATCCATGTCTATTCATGTCTCCATTTCTTTAGTCATTTCTTCCTTCACTCTCATATGCTTATATCTAGCCTTGTTTTGGTTGCCAGTGTTATGTAACCAACCATTATTTACCTAGTACTGTAAAATTGCAGCAGTTGTGTTACACTCCCTGATTCTACAGGTCAGGAATTCTGGCAGGGCGCAGCAGAGATGGCTTATGTGTGCTCCACAATGTCTGTGGCCTTAGTGAGGATGAGTCAAATCTCTGAGGGCTGGAATAAACTGGAGGCTTCTTCACTCAGCAACCTGACTGGTACCTGTGTTGATGTGACTCAAAGGCTGGACTCAGCTGGAACTGTGGACCAGAACACCTACCTGCAGCCTGTCCAACTAGATTAGGATATTTCCCCACTGGACAGGCCTGCAGGTAGGTGTTCCACAGTTATGGCTAGGTTCCAGGCTAGTTCTGAACCTACCCAGAACTATGGCTAGGTTCTTTGAGAGAACATACCAAGGGGTGATCTCCAAAGAGTGAGGGTCTCAAACATATCAGACCATAAGTTCATTATGATGTTTATGATCTGGTATTAAAGGTCACATAGCAGCACTTCCATTGTAGTTGTACTCAATTGGTTGAAACAACTACAGGTCCATCCACATGCAAGAGGAGGAGACATAGGCTACACTTTTTGAGGGGAGAGTAGCAAGGCACATTTTTAGAAAAGAATTTTGAACGGGATCTATTTGGTGGCCATCTTTAGAAAATGCAGCATGCCACAATCTGCCCTCTGGCTACAACAATTTGTATCCCACTGATGTACAAAATAAAAACACCCTCTCCCAAGACCCCAAAAAGTCTCCATTTTGATCTTCATTTCAGACTCAAGGTCCAGAATCTTATCATCTAAATAGGGTGATTTGGGGCTGGGCGTGCTGACTCATGCCTATAATCCCAGCACTTTAGGAGGTCAAGAAAGGAGGATCACTTAAGCCCAGGAAATTGAAACCATCCTGGGCAACTTAGTGAGACCTCGTTCTTTGCAAAAAACAAACAAACAAAAAGCAAAACTAGGTGAGCATGGTGACATGCCTATGTTTCCAACTACTCAAGAGGCTGAGGTGAGAGATCACTAAGCCTGGGAGGTCTAGGCTGCAGTGAGCTATGATTGCTCCACAGCACTCCAGCCAGAGCAACAGAGATCCCATCTCAATCAATCAATCAGTCAATCAAATAGGTGATATGTAAATGAGCCACTTGGAGTGCAGTTCCTCAAGTAAAATTTCTTGCAATCTGACCTGTGAATGTAAGAGAGATTACTTTTCTCCTAAACAGCAAACGTACAATAGTCAAACCAATATAGGATAACCACTGCTATTCAAAAATGGAATCACTGTTTCATAGCAATTTTGAAATGCAGCAGGGATCGTGTTACCAGTTCCTTAAAAAGGCTTAGACACACAACCTGAGAGTTGTTCTCTGCAGCTCTTGTATTCATCCTGGGCTCTTTGTTCCACCCCTGAGTCGTTTTTCCTTTTTCTAAGGAGTAGCCCAAGTCCACAGCTAAGCAGATTTGTATTTGTCTGTTTCTTTATTTTTTAAATCATGTATCTTGCCAGTAAAAGTTTTGTAGTACAAAAGCATTTTTTCATTTAATACTATCCCTGTCCCTTTTAGTCCTATCTGATATAATTTCTTTACAAATGTTGTGAGTTTGTTGCATGTCAATTTATAAGTCTAATCATTTAGAAAAAAACCTATACTCACAAATGTTTCAGAGATAAATCCATTTCTACTTCAGGCCCCTTGTGGGACGTCTGTGGAATAACATTCTTTTTTTTTTTTTTTTTTCCTTTTTCTTCTTTAAGAGGTAGTCTCACTCTGTCGCCCAGCCTGGAGTGCAGTGGTACCATCTTGGCTCACTGTAACCCGTACTTCTGGGTTCCAGAAATTCTCCTGCCTCAGCCTCCCAAGTAGTTGGGATTACAGGTGCCTGCCACCAGGCAGGGCTAATTTTTGTATTTTTAGTAGAGACTGGGTTTCACTGTGTTGGCCAGCCTAGTCTCAGGCTCCTGACCTCAAGTGATCCACCCGCCTCAGCCTCCCAAAGTGCTGCGATTACAGGCATGTGCCACAGCACCCAGCCTGTAATAACATTCTTAAGACCTTTAGAAGTTTTAATATATTTCTTAACAGAGATATGCCCTGAAGATGATTTGAAAGCTTTTTGTCCATCTCAATATGTCTACAGGGCACAAACATAAATTTTTCCAAGGTCCGCATAAAGGGTTTTGTAGTCATAACTAAGATTTTATCTTGATTCCAAGACAGTTTTTCTGCTAGCTCTCTGGATCTAATGTTTGAATCAGTGACTTTTCCTTAATTGAGAAGCTTTTCTGTCTGGAAAGACTTTCCTAAACCCTTGATAGTTGTTCTTGAAAAGGAATAGTTTATTTTTTAGTTAATCTCTCTCTGCTCTCACATTCTACTATAGCTGGCTAGAAGAAGCCAGATGTACCTTCAGCTCTTCTTCCTAAAACCTCCTTACCTTGATTAAGCTCATCAGTATATTTCGTATTTTCTGTATTATTGGTGGTAACTGTGTTGACAAGTTTCCTACCATTATGTATACAGTTTTCTTCTTCTAGGTTCCACTAACAATCTCCTCTGTCTCTTTCAGACTTTCACTGACTACCTTTTTGAGGGCTGAGCTAAAGCTTCCACAGTACCATAAGCCGGGTAGTTTAAACCAACAGAAGTTTATTCTCTTACTGTTCCGGAGGACAGGTAAAAAATCAGTTTCATTGGCAGGAACATGCTCCTTCTGAAAATTCTTTTTCTTTTTCTTTTCTTTCTTTCTTTCTTTTTTTTTTTTTTTTTTGAGACAGAATTTCACTGTTGTGGCCCAGGCTGGAGTGCAATGAAATGATCTCAGCTCACTGCAATCTCTGCCTCCCAGGTTTAAGGGATTCTCCTGCCTCAGTCTCTGAGTAGCTGGGATTACAGGAGGCTGCCACCACACCCAGCTAATTTTTTTTGTATTTTTAGTAGAGATGGGGTTTCACCATGTTGGCTAGGCTGGTCTTGAACTCCTGATCTCAGGTGATCCACCCGCCTTGGCCTCCCAACTCCTCTGAAAATTCTAGGGGATAATCTGTTCCTTACTTCTCTCAGCCTCTGGTAGGCTGCGTCACTCCAACTCCTGCCTCTGTTTTCACTTTGTCTTCATCTCTGGATGTGGTCAAATCTCCCTCTGCCTTTGCCTTATAAGGACATTTGTAATCGAATTTAAGACCCACCTGGATAATCCAGGAAAATCTCCCATCACAAAATACTTTGATCATACCTGGAAAAAATCTTAAATAACATAACATTCACAGTTTCCTGGGTGATGATATGGACATCTTTTGAAGGGCAATTTTTTAGCCTACTACACGGCTTTTTGGACATCTGCCTGACACATAGTCCTAAAAACAAATTCCACCTGTTTTAGGTTTTCTTCTGGTGGTACTTCATTTCTAGATCCCTAATTCTATTTCACTTACCATGACTGAATAAATAAAGCACCTCAGACTTTGTTCAAATAATTATAGCAATGTTATTTTCCTGGAAGATCTTGTGGTTCAGAAATTCAGACAGGATTCAGTGAGATGTCTTGTCTCTGCTCCGTAATATCTGGGGCCTTTGCTGGGCTTCATTGGAATGACAGTGACTTGGAATCATGTGGAGGCTTCTTCACCCATGTGTCTGGCACCTGGCCTGGGATGAATCGAATGCTGTGCTCAGCCGGAAATGTGCATCGGAGGATCCACATGTGGCTCTTCTATGTTGCTGAGGCCTCACAGCATGGAGCAGAGTTACCAAGGGATCCTCCTGAAAGGGTGTTTGGAGAGCCTTATGCACCCAATGGGCTCAACCAGTCAGAGCCCACCCAGATTCGAGTGGACAGGACTTCTGATGGGGCTGCTGCAGAGCCCCTTGCCATGCCATCTTCCTCCTTTTTTAAGTGTTTATAACATGTGCGAAGTTTCATTGCCTTTTTCTGTTTGAAAACGTTTATCTAAAATAAATCGTCTCATTTTAGTATAAAGAGAACCGTTATCAGGATAAGGGAACCAAGCAGATTCGGCATTCATGATGAACAAGCGCTCACCCCCATCTGTATAATAAATCAGGAAACCAATGTAATGTGCAGACAGCTCTTGAATTAGTGATTGTGTCTCATTTCAGGAGTCCAAAAGAATACAGTGTAAATGCTTTAAGGCTCAACAGCCAGTAATGAAAAGAGTGAACTTTGGAGCCAGTTGCTCTGGGTTCAATTCTCAGCTATATCACTTATTAGCTCTTAGTTTAGGAAAATTTATTCAACCTTTCAGTGTCTCACTTTCTTCATTTCTAAAATGGAGATAACGTTACCTTCCTCATCCAGTGCGATGGAGACTAAATTAATACTTATATGTAAAGCACATAAAGTAATATAAGAAATAGCAAGTACTCAATAGTTTTATTAAATCAATTTTCAGCTCATCTTTCCTATTAAATGGCTAAGAATAGACACACACACAGACACTACCACCCATCCCCCTCCAAACGCATAAAAACCTTGAATCACTGCCCTTGTGAATCAATGGCTAAGGAAGAGCCTGGTACAGTCATGAATTTTGGAGGGCTGAAAAGTTCTAAAAGGATTAGAAACACAAAATTTAACAAAAACCTAAAAGGCACTAAGGAAAAGGAAACAATTGTATCACACCTGAATCACTTCCTTCTTTTTCTGCCTTATTAATTCTCCAGACATTGAACTCTTTGGTGAGCCTAAATAACTCCTCAAGATGCCTGGAGGAAATGTCCTACAGAAGCAGGTTTTTTTAAGGGACACTAACTAGTAGAATTGTTTTAGCTTTATATTTTTGAATAAAAATATTTCAAGAGGGTCTGAATGGTGTACTACATAGGTATTTCTCAATTTCTGCCTGTAGAAAATAAGCTGAGTGAAGTTTCAGTAGAGAGAAGATTCACTCATGAAGACATAATAATTATTTAACTGGCTTATTATTTTTCACTGCAAATGTAAAGGCATTCTATTTTTATGGACTCAAAAATCACTTTTAAAAACTTCATTTTGAAAATAAATGGTAAAAATTATGGCATTGGAATGTGATTGATAGGACTGATGACAAAAGTGCAGAATGGAAAATATTGGAAATGGCAAGCCTGGGAATTTCCAAAAGCAAGAGCTGACTCTAAATTTTTAGACAAAAATTTTCCTCTCCTCCAACATTGGCCTCATACTTTTCTGGGTGTAGTTTGGGACTGTCAAGGCTGAGATGAATAATTAGGGATTTTCTCAAGACTTCTGACCTGTAGCACAACTTGGATTTACCTAGACTTCAGCCCCTTCAAAATGACATATAAGTATCATCTATGTTCTTTCATGGAGAAATAATTCTGCCTTCCTCAACTGTCCCCTGCCACTAAATTTAATACATGAGCGTTTTTCTGTTTGGAAGTCTTCCAACTTCCTCACAAAGAGCAATCCATTACCTTGTTGCCCCTGTAAAGGTATGATGGCCTCTCTCAAAAAGAAATAATTGAGATATCTATGGCCAGAGGCAACTTATTTATTATTATTATTATGATGATGATGATGATGATGATGTTTGCCCAGTGGCAGATGAAAGGACTTCTGTAGCAGCAAGGGAGCCTGGCACCTTTGTTTCAGCTGGGGTGGCCTTAGCAGTGGGCCAGACAGTCATCTGTGTGAGCTCCCAATTTGTAGGACCTCTGGTTTATTTTCCTTTGTTGACACATTTGAGCACCATTATAGCCATAATTTTATTTGGTGGTATGTGACCCTTGAAATGCTCTTTGTGTACTTTGTACTTGCAACTCTGTGGGGCTGAAGCTGAACATTGTTTTCTGTGATTTATAACAACATGGAAGAAAGATTAGATCTCTCACATAATTATTCAGGATTTGACAGATTCTTGAGCTGGATTTTAAGTGAATAGACAAAAAAGAGGGCTTTTGAGCAAAACACTGCTTCATCATCTTGATTTTGGAGGACTTTTATACTCAGCGTGGCTAAAACTTATGCATGTGAATGTAGCAATGTAGTCCTCATTTCTGTGGTATTAGAAGCCTCTTCTTATTTCTCTCAATCTTTGAAGAAGAGTGTTCCCAAGGACACTGGACTGCCTTGACACAAACCCTAACCCTCACCCTATGCTCCCCAGCACGCTCATCTCACTACTAAAAATCAATTCACGTCTATTTTCTGCTTCAAAACAATATTTCTCCTTAACACCCAGGGCAACTTTGATTTCCTGAGCCCCCACTTTGAATTTTCACCACAATCCCAGAAGTAGGAATGATTCTTAAGTATGAAACAACCAGAACTGAGAAAGTTAAATAACCTGTTATTTTGTATTTAGAACACATACTTTTAACCACCAGCTTCTCATTCTCCAAATCTCTAAATGGGATCAATTATAACTGAAATGTTAGGATTTTGAAGAATTGAAGAAAATTTGTGTAAATATCTCATGTTATGGCTAATGTATTATAGTACTTAATTTTTTTAAATAGCTGAAAGATCTTATTGAGATGAAAAGTTCCCAGATTGAGTATGATTCCATATCATTGAAAATGCAAGAATGTATTTACCCAACATATATTACGGGTTTTGAAAAGTCAATAAAATTCTGATTCTAGTTTCCTTAACTCAGTTACTTTCAGCAAGAAATAGCCTGTTATTTTTCATGTAGTGACTGTGTGATCCCAATATACTACTGTCTTTTATTGAACATTATTTTGCATATATTATAACTTTCTAAGACTGAAGATTCAGTAGTAAAATATATTTTTTTCTCTGAAATTTGACTATGCAAGTGATAATATACAGTGACTTCTTTTCTGCCCATTTTTAACTCCAAGCATTGTGCTATGCGTGAAATACAGAATGTGCAACTCTGGGTTCTTCCAGGGCTCTGACACAGGGAGGGGGTGAGGGGACTCTTACCTGTTAGCTATCGAAGACACTAGACAGTAGTATCTTAGTTTGAGGACAAAGACTGAAAAGCAGGATAACTTGAGAATGACCTGGGATCTGATTTCTGTAATCTGTGGAGATTTATAGGAAGATCTCTATTGGTCTCACATTATTGATCTGACTCTCAAAAGCCAAAGAAGGAGATGAACATCCCAGCTGAGTCTTCCTTGTCTTGAGACTAGGGAAAGTAGAACTCCTCCAGGTGTTTCTGCAGAAACAGACAACTTCATAACTACCAGTAATGAGCCAAAGGAATTAAAATCATGATATTCTAATTCATCAGTGCAGTGGAAAAATAGCAAGAGAGGTCAGTCACCTTTGAAGCTTGAATTATTTCACTAGAAGATCAGGTATGAACATATTCCAGAGTCCAGAATGAAAATATTATAGACATGAAAATCATGAGGGAAAAGAAAATACCTTTGGAAGGATGTATTTAAGAAGTCAAGTTGGTGATTAACAGAATTTCTAGAAGAAAAAAATTAAACAAAGAGCCAAAGGACAATAAATATATGAATAATGTTGTATTATATGTATCTCTATGTAACAGATTATCCCAAAACTAAGCAGCTTAAAACACTTCACTTTTATTATTTCATAGTTTTGATGGGTCAGGAATCTCAGAGAGGTTTCGTGGAGTGGTTCTGGCTCAGTGTCTCACATAGGATTGCAGTCAAACCTGGTCAGCTAAGACTGCAGTCTCTGAACTTGACTGTTGCTGACACATCCGCTTTCAGCTAACTTATGTGGCTGCTGATAGAAGGCTTACCATATGGGTTGTTTTAAACAGAACAGTCATAGCAGGGGAAATCCTGAGAGCAAGTGATTGAAGAAAGAGATTTAAAGTGAGTGAGCAACAGTGCTCAAGCCAGAAGCCTACGTCTCATACCTGAATCTTGGGAATGACTTGCTTCTCCTCTGCTGTCTGCTGCAACACTTCAACCTTGGTAAAAACATTCGAGGGGACTCCACAAGAGTGGGAACACTAGGAGGTGGAGATTATTGGCAACCATCTTAGCAGCTGCCTGCCACATATAGTATAGAAGGAACATCTCTAGGGTTGAAGAAGAACCTGAACCTGAAATTTCAGAGAGCACACTCAATTCCAGGTTGGGTCAATAAGTAAAGATACATACATATTCTACATAAAGGTCACCAATGCTAAATATCAAGTGAAAATCAAATATGCTTCAATTTTAAATTTACCTGTTAAACCAAAGTAGAAAATGCGAAACTGGCCTGACCTATCTCTCTACAAGAATGTTGGCTAGAAGACAGTGGGATAGTATTTATAAGTGAATGACACAAATGACCACAATTCAAGAATTATAGATCAAAGGCCGGAGCAGTGGCTCACGCCTGTAATCCCAGCACTTTGGGAGGCTGAGGTGGGCGGATCACCTGAGGTTGGGAGTTTGAGACCAGCTTGGCCAACTTGGTGAAACCCCATCTCTACTAAAAATACAAAAATTAGTAGGGCATGGTGGCATGCACCTGTAATCCCAGCTACTCAGGAGGCTGAGACAGACAATCGCTTGAACCTGGGAGGAAGAGGTTGCAATGAGCCAAGGTCTCATCACTGCACTCCAGCCTGGGCAACAGTGAGACTCCATCTCAAGAAAGAAAAAAAGGAATTATAGATCAAGCTATCAAGCGGAGGTAGTATATGCCTAAATAAAATATAAAAGAGAGTTTAGAATGCATATCACTCATTTACCCCATGATAAGAAGAATTGAGAAAAGACATTAACCAATCACCAAATAGACCATTATACAGAGCTCAAGACAGAGGACAATAAAAGCAGAAAGGAAATAGATGTAAGCATCGATGCATGGAAATATATGATGCAAATGGTAACTAAGACTTTTGAAAGGGAAGGATGGAATAAGCTAAGTTTTGATAACACTCAGACCCCAGATTTCTGTGGCTTTCTACAATAAAAGCTCACTTCTCACTCGCTCACACAAATTATCTTTAGGCTAGGCAAATCTCCCAAACAGCTGACCTCCATGAGTCCACTCGAATCTCAAGCTGCGTAAATTTTGTGGCTCTACCATCTTAAGGCAAGTGCTTCTCCTTGATTTTTCTGGGAGACGAAGACAGAGGTTCTAGAATTCCACAAAGGCTTTTCACTGCCTCAGCTCAGCAAAACCCAGGATGACTTCTTGCATTTTATTGACCAACGCTTGTTAGATGGCGTCACCTGAGTGTACGGGAGCTAGGAGAGGCAATGCAGGAAATAAAGGAGAATTTTACGTATCTTAGCAAACGTAGGGGTAGGAAATGTACGGTGAACCCGGGGAAAGTCCACTGCCGCCATGGGGAAGTCAAGGAAAGAGTAAGAGGTGATGGAAATATATGCATTGCAGAGTCGTCATCTCATTGAGGTGGGCAGGAGGACTGGGTCTTATTAGAGAAAATGGTTTTTATCTTGCCTTTACCTTACAGTTGAATCTCTGTACAAGAGGATAGAAAGTGAAGTTAGCAATAAATTGAGTGGACATTTTTAGTGTATTTTGTTTATCATACAGACAAATATAAAGAAAGAGCAAGGCTCTTTATATTTACATGGTGTCTCACTCATGTAATCCCAGTACTTGGGAGGCCAGTGGGGGAGGATTGCTTGAGCCCAGGAGTTCAAGACCAGCCTGGGTAACATTGTGAAACTCCATCTCCACAAAACAAATAAGCTGGGTGTGATGGTGTGAGACTGTAGTCTCGGCTACTCAGAGGGCTAAGTGGGGAGGATTGCTTGAGCCCAGGAGGTCCAGGCTGTAGTGAGCTATGATTGTGCCACTGCACTCCAGCCTGGGTGACAGAGTGAGACCCTGTCTCAAAATATCCATTATAAGGATAATAAGTAAAGAGGAAATAATAATATAAATAAATAATGTGATTGTGTATAAAATAAATCAGTTCTATGGGACATTAAATATGAACAAATCAAATTCTTACATTAGAATTCAAAAACATATTTGCTGTTTTCAAGAAACAGGCTTAAAACAAACGAATCAAGGAAGACTGAAAATAAAGAGGCAATTACGAACTAAATTAAAAGAGAGGAGGCATTAATACCAGAAAATATAGGTCTTTAAGATGAAAGCACTGAATAGAATAAACAGTATACTGTGTAAAACATTTCACTTCCAGTATGATTTAAACGTACATCAATCTAATGGCAAAATATATTCCAAAAAATATTTTTCACAATTGACATCAGAGTAATTAGCATTGTGTGAATCTGGCCATGTGCAAAAACTGGTGCTAGATACTTCTGTGCAATTTGTATGCATTTTGGAAATATTCTCGTCCTAAGCATTCTGGCATCCTGCTGTCAGGTTCTTCAACTTTGTAGATGGTTTGGGGTGTAATATTTAAAATATAAAGATAGATGAATATTTATGGCAAATATTGCAAATCATTTAATGCTACACATGATAAAAAATATACAAAATTTCTACGTTTTGTCAATCATGTGATCAGCGTCTTAAACTAACTCATTGGTCCAATGGCAAAAGTCCTGTATGTATTCCAATGTGCAAACACTTCAATCTTCCAACTAAGAATGGTGTCACCCTCTTTCTTCAGTAGTTCAACTTTGTTACATATTTTTGTAACTAGACCTAAAATTCAATTGTGATGGTTTCGTTTATAATTGAGTCAGACTTTGTGTTACAAATAATAGTTTTGTAATGATAGTTCAGGCGACATACTGAAAACAGGAGCCATTTAAATGAAAACCATTCCTTTAGTCTGCGGCAGATAAGATTTTCTTTTTAGATATTATCTCAAAAGTGAACGTGTTGAGTTTAGTTGGCTATGAAGAAAACAGTTCGTAGAGACTATGAAGTTACATGGAAATATCTGGCTTGCTATAAACAGAATTATGTGGCACAGAAGTTCATGAGGCCATGAAGATTTATTCTGTTTTTAAATACAGACTAGGTAAACAGACTGCACATATGAAAGAATGAAGTCAGGCAGGAAATAGGAGGATTGCCAACCTGGTAATGTCTTCACAGGGCCTGACAGGATCCAGAATTGGAAAGGTGCTGTCTAAAGTACTGAAATTCTTTTTCATTTTAATTTGTGGACAGAAGAAGAATCTGATTTTCCTGGTGATAAAGAAAAAAATCGGTGACTGAATTAAATATTTTTAAATTGAATGAATAACATTTGCATATTTTAGTCTGCCTAAAAAACACAAAACATAAACTACTGGTTAGAGATTTATTAGAAATTGTATCTAAAATCAAGCGGGATACTTTGGGACTTCTTCATACAAATGGCTCCATAGTATATGGGCAGATTGAGTGGGTGGATGAATCTGAAGTTTTCTGAGAAGGTTATCATATGAAATGAGGACAGCAACAGGGCAAGAGTGAAAAAAATAAAATTTCAGACTAACTCTGCAATGATTCTTTCTTTCAAATATGACTAGTTATAATATTATGTGAAGAAAAAATACACAGAAGGCTTCCAGGAATAATGTTTTCAATGTACTCTGTTACCTGCAACTTATTTGACTTCTGTTTGGAAAATATTATTGGCATTGTAACCTTAAAGGCCACTTCATGATTGAAAGAGGTCAGAGGTTACATTCGTATTCTTTTATTCTCCTTACTTATTATAAGTAGCATAGGCTTTTAACAGCCATCATTCAGCTTTTAACCAGACACACTATTTTGAAGTTTCCCAGAGCTGCCACTGGGGGGTTGAGACATGAGTGTGTAGATGCAGGAAATGGAGGAAAAGACTACATAATTAAAAGTTTTAAAGATAAATGTATTAATCTTGAGCATATCTTGGGTACTACAAAGTCATCATAAGGCTATAAAATGAGAAAATGCAGGAAAACCACCAGCATGTTCACACTTACACTATTAGTTTCTTGTTCTCTGTTAACATTTGGCATGATGATTTTGTTTGTTTTTGTGTACCTAGGTGCTATCTTCTTGAAAAGTGCAAGAATAGCTTTTTGAAACATCGTAGTCCACAGTTTGAATCCTCTGAATAACACATATGTCCATTTTAGTTACCAAAACAATGCATCTTTCAAGCATTTAAGTAATATTATATGTAAATATACAATAATATCTTGAGTTATTTACATGAAATGAATGCATGCATAGTTATTCAATTATCTCTTCCTATTTAGTGACCCCATTGAAAAGAACCATAATATATGGAAAAATTACTAGAAACTCTAGGAAAACCGACTGAATGCTTTGGAAAGACACAGTCAAGGCAGGTTATTTTAAAAAATGCTTAACAATTAGGTATTCACAAGTCATACTGATGTTTGCAGAAAACAAAAAAGTTTTTTTTTTTCAGATTGCCTTGAGAAACTTGGATTTCTAATCCACTTTACTGAAGCAAAAACTTAAAGGATTACAGGTATTATGTCTGTAAGAAAGCCAATACCTAACTCCAAAGAACTTCATACAACAGAGGCCTAATGAATCACTGCACATGTGTATATAAAATTATATTTAAAACATGGGTATATTATGCTTGATGATCCTCACTTTCACTTTTAGATTTATGAATCACCAACAGTGAGCTCTGATTACTTAATGATAAGATCTTTCTATTTCAGTAGATCTCAATCTTTATGCTGCACAAATAGCAGAGCCTAAAAACACTTATTTTATTGTTTTCAATTGTGTACACTGAAAATTAAACACCTCATACACGCCACACCTATTTCCAGGATTAATGCCAAGGAACGTGCACAGTAGGACACAGAACCTCAATTGAAATTCTGTTGCACTTTTATTCAAGAGTGTCATTCTCTCCCCTGCTTCTAACCTTCTTCCTACCCTATGTTGTTTTTTACTTCAACAGAGAGATTTTATATTTTTACATGAAGACCAGTAACTCAAAATGCCATGAGAAGAGAAAGAAGTTATTTTATATTTTTCTCAATAGAAAACACCTTCACCAGGATTCCTTACAAGTTACCTGACTGATGACTAGCAAGAGCTGGTGTCAATTCTGTAATCATCTTTGGGGATCTCTTCTGTATAGAGAGTAAGTTGTAAAGGTCATTTCCAAATTAAGGCATGTTTATCCGCAGCATGTTGAAAAGACAAATTGTTAAGATGTGACTTCTTTCCATATTTGTGCTATGTAAACATTATAATCTTAAGAAGCAGTGGGACTTGGAGATAAAATGCCACCAGACTGGCTAGAAGTCCCTCACTCAATTCTCTAAACTCTGTAGCAAAATTCTTATGAAGACCACTAATAACACTCTTCCAGAAAGATGACAGGTAGCATCTGGAGGAATTTATAAAAAACTTTAAGACAGAAATAGTCAGATTTAGAAAAGGGCTGGTGATGGATCCAGTCTTTTGCCTTCTGAAATAAAGCAGTCAGGCAGATGTGAATAAAACAGCAAGTTGCTGGGTAATTCTCCCACAGTGTGACATTGGCTAGAGAGATCACCAGGGGAAATTAGGCAACTTTCCTCCTCTGTATTGGTGCTAATTTTGAGGTGATTAACTAATATTCTCCCCTTCACTCACCTTTAGACATTTGGAGATTAAAATTCCCAGAAAATACAAGGCAAGGAAGTTGTGGGAGTGTTTGATAGTATGTTTTATGAGATGAAGTCTTTGTGGCTATCAGGACCTAAGCAAATCAGGTAATTGAGCCGGAAGCAGTGGCTCGTGCCTGTAATCTCAGCACTTTGGGAGGCTGAGGCAGGTGGATTGCCTGAGCTCAGGAGTTCGAGACCCGCCTGGGCAACGCAGTGAAACTCAGTATCTACTAAAATTCAAACAATTAGCCAGGCGTGGTGGCACGCACCTGTTATCCCAACTACGTAGGAGGCTGAGGCAGAAGAATCTCTTGAACCCTGGAGGCAGGGTGCACTGAGCTAGATCGTGCAACTGCACTCCAGACATCTCAAAAACAAACAAACAAAACAACAAACTATGTGTCCATCACCAAGAGTTATTTTGATCCTCAATTGCTTCACCTCTAAAATGGAGATATAGAGGCAATACCTATCTTAAGTGACTATGAAAACAAAGATCATGTATATGAATTGTTTGGTGCTCTAAAGTTCAGCACAAATAAAATTATTTCATTTTGAAATTTAATTTTAATTGTACTGTGTGTAATTTCTTAATTTTAAAATAATTTTATTTGTAATGTGCATAATCTTAATTAGTGCATAATGTATATAATACACTGTAATGGAAGCAGATTTCCCAAATTCTACCCTGGCATGAGGAAATAAAAGATAATGCAAAAGGGAAAAGAAGAAAAGAAAAGAAAATTAGGTAAAGAAGAGAAATAAAAAACACATGCTCTATTCACCAGAAATAAAAAAAAATGGTTAAGGCTAAAATATCACAATGCTGATGAAAGAATCAAAAAAGATGAATAAAAATAGTATATGGCCCAGGAAGGAACCAAAAATGCATAAGAAAATAATATATAATAAAAAATACATGGAATAAACACACACACACACACACACCACAAGAGAAAATAACTATTTAAAAACATTAGTAGAGAAATTGACTAAATGATTTGGGCAAAACATAAATCAAACCACACACTGAAATAAATTCTTGTTTAAAAAGTTAAACTTTTTACATATTACCATCAAATAACCATTTACTTGTTTAAAATAAGATTTTTTTCTAAGATAAAATCTTTGATAATTTATATCGTAGATTCTCTGGCATGCTTACAATTTGTGTTTGTTTTCTCCTCTGGATAGTTTTACCTCCTTATGCTGGATATTCGATGACTCCAGGAATTTTCTAATCAAAGAACAAAACATGTTCATTGAACTATCATTGGTGTTGCAATCCAAAGAAGCACCTGAATGTGCCTGCAGGGACGTCAAAAGCCATTCTTGTAGAACCTTGAAAGGAAAATAGGAATTGAAAGCTTTGCTGTGTAGAACATTTCCCCACACTGAGAGCACAGAGGATTTAGACTTAATTCCTATCCCAGTTTTAATCTTAGAGTGCATTGTAGATACGCTTCTGTAAGTAATAACACCACTTCCTTCATTATTTATATAATCCTGAAATATCTTCTCATTTCTGTCTTTGGTGTATAGGAAGCAACAGCACTTCTTTTAAAAGGAGAAGGAGGCTAAATATGATGAACGATAGCAAAGTAAAATAGTTTGACTAAATAAAATCTTGTTTTGTACATAGAAACAACATAAACTACATTCTCAAGATAATAGAAAACAAATAAATGCAAACAAGCAGAAAGTCAAAAGTTAAGTAGTATTAACATTTAAAAAGCAAAGCAACCCAACAAAAATTGACAAAGGCCTTGAATAGGCTTGTCACAGGGAAATACTTCGTCAACGCTTGAAAGCACATTCTGCCTCACCAGTGATCAATAAAACTACAAATAAAAACAAGTAAGATAGCTTTTTCACCTACAAATTAGCCACGATTTTTTGAAGATAGTATTAAAGTTGCAATGAAACAAGTCTTTCAAACTATTGGTGAGGGCATAAATGGCCACCATTTTTTCTTGAGGGCAATATTGGGATTACGTATCATGATTCCTAAAAAATTAATAGTTTCGACCCATAGGTTCTACAAATAGGAGCTAGCCTAAGGAAACAGATCCATGGACAAAAATGTATAAAAATTACAAATTATTATAATATGAAGGGTGAAAAATTTTGTTCAGCTTTAATATGATGTGGTCATTCAAAGTTGAAACATTGTAAAACAAAAATGTGTACACAAAAAAATTATGGCTAACTGCATGAAACAAATTTGTGTAAGCCATATGATCCCAGGTTCGTACATCCATTGAAATAGTCATAAAATATAAACAATGTAATATTTATGTTTGAATAGTATTATGACAGTCTACTTTAATTTTCTTACATATACAGTTTTAATTTTCTAGTGTAAACATGAATTTTTTTCCAGAATGATTACTTTTAATAAGAGGCAGTAGATAAAATAATAATAGCTGTTTTAAAATGATTATTATTTCATGCTGTGTTGTATCTGATATAGTTTATTCTGCAAAATAAGATTTGCTCCTTAAAATGTTAAATTTGTGATTTTTTTTTCATCTTCCTTCCTAATTCCTCCTCCCCACCTGTACCTGGTACTAATAAAACTGAGCACAGACTGATGCTAAATGGAAAGATATTATAGAATTTGATTAATCAATCTTTCTCCAAAGGAGTAAACCAGTATAGGAAAAAATGAAACATGTGATAGGCCTATGATATGACTAATTCCAAGATATTAACTGAAACATTAACATATGCACACACAATAAATTGGTATATGAATAAACATTTATTGATAATCGTTTACACGCATTATCAATAAATGTGGTTTTGATAGTATTGCATTGAATTGTTACAGCAACAGTGACTTCAGTGTGGACTAAGGAACTGAGGCTTAGAGAGGTTACATGGTCTAACAGCTACTGAGGAGTGTCAAGAATCAAACTGAGGTCTTTCTCCTACACCAGATGCACTTCATCAGCACAGTTTATTTTGGTCAATCTATTCTTTTTCACATATGATGTTAACAAAATGACATATGTCTTAACTGCTTGGAAATTATTTAAACATAGTTTAAAATGCTGCTAACACAATACACAGGTATTTTTCCAAAGTGATAAGTTAGCTTACAATTGTGGATACCCAGTCACCTTCAGATGTTGAAATGTAGTCCACAAAGTTGTGACTGCCTTACCAAAATGTATAAAGATAGTGTTTTATTTTACAACCAGCTCATTTCCCAAATGTGTGCAGAACTATTCCTTGTAGAAGAATATCACATGGTTATAGTAAAATAAAAATGTCACCTGAAAGCTGAAACCTGTGGATGATATTTAGGGTTTCTTGGGGCTTACAATATGGAGGATAGTCTATATTTTTTAACATTATAGTACAGTCCTGCTTTACTTTTGTCTATTAGAATTTGAAATTATATATGCACACACTCTTTGTCTGGAGATTTTTATAGCTTTATTTTTAAATGACTGCTACCTCTCCTCCAAGCTCTCACAATTCTACATTTTAACCTTTAAGCTTTTTGACAAACTATGCTTTGAACCACATTGACTGAGCCTTCTGATGTTCATCTTTTATGAAATTTACACTGGATTTCAGTGAATCTCTATAAACTAATTTTCCTCTGAAGAGAGAAAGAATAAAAATTAAATTCAAATATGCTAGAAATGGGTAAGAATTCCCAGCATAGCTATTGCTGAGTTAGGGTATTTTTTCCAACAGCTGTTTGATAGTGACATAACTTTACAAGCAAGTTATATGTTAAGGACCTACTGTTGCCCCTTTGTTCAGTTTGAAGCACAGGAGCATTTCACATTGCTTAGTGACATTTTCCAGATCATGCTGGCTTTAAAAAATGCAGTAACAATTCCCTCATAGTTAATGTTTGAAAAGTTCTGATTTAAACTGAGTTTCTAAGGTTTACGAAAAGAGTGCTTTTATTAAAAATTAAAAAAAACCTATCAAACTATGAGAAATTCTTAAGTAGAAATTTGAATAAAAAGTTTATTTTCTACTTATTGTCATTAATATTCAGGTACTTTCAATTTTTTCCCATTGATTTTTAGTTGTTGTTTCTTTTGTTTCAAAAATTTTTATGAAGTCAAACTGCCTCTTATTCTTGGAATATTTATCTTGATCTTTCACAGCAAACCTCCAGTCTTTGTTTTATATATTAAAGGACAAAAAGTCAGGAATGATATACTTGAAGAACAAGGTTTCATGACCTGATAGAAGAAAAAGTATGATTGACTCCAAAATGCATTACAATGTTATTTTATATACTCACAGTGGTGATAAATTTAGATTCTAAAATTTGATGTTTGACTGAATATTAATATAGTCTCAAGTTTTCTTCCACCTAGAATTTTGAGGCTTAATTTCTCAATGTAATTCTGCTTAGAAAGAGAATTTCACATTTGAAACAATGGAAGATTATAGTAATTACATAGTGAAGGCTTATTATGAATCAGGCACTGTTCCAACCTTTAAAATAATTGTGAATTTTGTAACCACAACCAAGGAATTAATTGCCTTTTGAAATCAACAACTGGCTGTGATTCTTGGTCCGCACAGAATCCTAGTGCTGAATGAAGCCATCAGTTGTATCTTCTGCTTGGAAAATCATTTATAGATTGCCACAGTTATCACCAGAGTTCTTTCCAGTAGTTTAGTTACTATATTGATAATGAATGAAAGCATCAAACAATTGTTTAGAATTCAATATAAGCTCATTGTAATATGCAGCATCTAGATATACAAACTATAAAGGCAGCTATTTTTAAGTCCAACTTGGGAGCAAAATCCAGTTTATGCATACAGACATTTTATCATTCTTACTTTAAGCTCAGTAAAGCTCTTTTTCAACAAGCTCTCTCAGGTAGCGTTTTCAGCATAACTTGAATATTCTTGAACTAATTATTCTCTCTGCAAATCTCCAAATTGTAAAATTCTTGTTTACTTTTCTTTTATCCCCAGCTCTCAACACTACTCAAATACTCTAACTGTCTTGGTCTATTTTCATTGGTTTCAAAATGTTTGATTCATATTTGACTTTTTCTTGCTAACTAAAATTTGGACATAAAGATTTCTGAGGACTGAATCGTGTCCCCTCCCCCAAATCCATATGTTCGCTCTAACCTCTAACGTATATTAAGATAAGACCCTCAGGGTGGCAACTAAGGTTTAATGAGTTCATAAAAGTGGGGCCTTCATCCAACAGTACTGGTGTCCCTGCAAGAAGAGGAACAGACACCAGATCTCTCTCTTTCTCTCTCCATATGTACAGAGGAAATCCATGTGAGGACCTAGTGAGAAGGTGGCCATCTGGAAGCCAGGGAGAGAGGCTTCATCAGCAACCATCCAGGATGGCACCCTGATCTTGGACTTCTAGCCTCCAGAGCTGTGAAAAAATAAATTTCTGTTGTTTAGACCACCAGCCTATAGTATTCTGTTATGGAAACTCTACCAGACAGATACAGAGGAAAGTGAGTTTGAAAATGCAGCCTTCCGACAAACCTAGGCATATCTGGATGAGGGAAACCTCTATTTGTATGCAGATGCAAATTCCTTGGTAAAATAACTTTTCATAAGACAAGAGAGAATCGAAGCATATGAATTTGGTGAAAGAATTGTTAAAAGTTCAGGGCTATATATAACTTTGTTTGTAAAAATGAGAGTTCAACCTCTACAATTACTGAAAGCCCCTTCTAGGTCGAACCCAAATTCCTCGAATTATCTCAAATGCAAGCAAGAGACTGATGATTGTTTAAGTGAACTCTGCAACCTCCAGTATCCCTCTGTTATTGAAGCTCTGGATTCCCTGAAGCACAGGAAAAAAGTTACCACATGATATGGATAAATAAGGGTTCTGTTTCCTACATGCCCTTGAGAGTGAGTTGTCAATCATGACTGTCCACCCAGATACTGAGGTAGGAGGTGGAGCTCAGACACTGGACCAAATGGAGGACTAGCTAAAACAGGTCCAGCGCAGAAGCACCTCTGCATAAGACATGCCAGGCAGTGTACAATGTCAGCTTACCATTGCTGTGGCAACTCCTGGAAGTTACCACCCCTTTCCACCACAATGACCTGAAAACTCAGAAGTTACCATCCTCATCCTAGAAATTCCTTTATAAACTGCCCATTAATTTGCACGTAATTAAAAGTGGGTATAAATATTCCACAAGGAGAAGTACCCCTGCTGCTGCTGTACACGGCTGCTTCAATAAAAGTTGCTGTCTACCACCACTGGCTTGTCCTTGAATTATTTCCTGGATGAAGCCAAGAACCCTTCCAGGCTGAGCCCCAATTTTGGGGCTTACCTGTCCTGCATCAATATGACAGGGACAACTGAGCTTGTAAATTTCTCACACAAAGTGCAAATGAGTCATATATCATGTTAGAAAAAAAATCACAAACAAATTATCAGGTGATCTGAAATTTCATGTAAAAACATCTGCTTTAAATCTAGAAATGAGAAAATTATTCATTTCTTCATGCTCTCTCAAAAGCAATACACCACTGTATGAATAATTGTGGATGATTTGGCATTCAGGGTGTCCATGTGCACAAGTAAAGAATGAAGTTCTTTCATGCCAAATAGCTTTCACTGTTTTATTTCAGACTTTTATCACTGAAATTTTTAAGCAACCATCATGGTATCTGTCTCATTTACTTGGTAAATACCAGAATACAATTCAAATAGTACTCAAGAGATAATATAATTTTGTCTTGCCATTCTTGTTCACAAATTGCAGAAATTTCTCCATGCATTTCAAGAAGTGACCATGCCTTCCCTATCCCTGACCCAACAGGTCATGAGACCCCCCTCATGTTTTCTTAAAATGCTAGTGCTCCTGCTTTTTCTCTTTTGTTTTCCTTTCTCGCCCTTTCTCATTTGTTCCATGCTTCTCCTTCCTGCTTTCCCCTTCTCTTCATTTCCTTCTGCCCTTCCTTTTTCTCTTCCTTTTATTAGCAATTCCAAGTGCCTGTCTGTGGCCCTTTACTTACTATGTGCTCTATGAGGAGAAGGAGCTTCAAAGGTATCATCACAATTAAGAAGTGCTGTCTTAAAATGGGTATTAGTTTATAAGTTCAATACCAAAGAAAAGGGGTCCTTTTAAAATTGAATGGACAGAGTTGCATTTTTCATAGGTGTAATAATATTTCCAGTAAAGAAATTTAACTGGCCAGTCATGGTGGCTCACACCTGTAATCCCAGCACTTTGGTAAGCCAAGGCAGGCAAATCACTTGAGGTCAGGATCACTTGAGACCAGCCTGGTCAATCCTGTGAAACCTCATCTCTACTAAAAATACAAAAAGTAGCCTGGCATGGTGATGGGTGCCTGTAAGTCCAGCTACTCGGAAGACAGAGGCAGGAGAATCACTTGAACTCTGGAAGTGGAGGTTGTAGTAAGCTGAGATCACACCACTGCACTCTAGCCTGGGTGATAGAGTGAGACTCTGTCTTAAAAAAAATTACTGGACCAAGCTATACTAACTATATATATGTGAATATAAGAAAATGAATTTTCAAAAAGGCTAAGAGGATCCACAACTGACTGGAAATGATGAAAAAAATTCCACATGACTTTAACAGCACATTAAAAATATTGTTATAAAGTCCTATGGTGTTGAATATTTCTGGAAACTTTTTTCTCCTTTTAAAAGTATTTATAAATTTTCTTTATAAGATTAAGTATTTTTGTTTGAGACAATTTCAATTATTTCTTAGCCAGACATTCATTACTTAGTGAATTTTAAAGAAGTTTTTAATAGTGTTTCACTGTCATTTCTATCCAATCAAAACAGTTTTCACTGTTAGTGTGGACAGTCATTGTCATGTTTCATCAAGTCTGATATATAATCAGTCCTGGTGGGTGAGTCTATGGACAACATCCAGCATCTTGACCTCTGTATCTGCAATTATTAGATATCAAATCCCAGAGAGACAAAGGTCCAATCCCTAATCAAATCCTATCATCAGAATGCCAGATGGTGACATTAGAAATCAATTTTTGCTTCAAAGGCCCTGCCTGGACTGAATACAGTATATGAGTAACTGATTGAGGTTTGGAAGGATTGCACAAGAAGTCTTAATTTTTGCTTCCTTATGAATATTGCATGGTTTAATTTTTTTCAAGATGTTTAGAAATAATATTTTCAAAGTCTTTATGTGTGATCACCTTTAATATGAAGAAATCAGGAAAAATGGTGCTTTGAGCTATGGAAATGTGTTAGGATTTAAGTAGTGAATTAGAATTACAGAAGGCTGATAGATTTTTCATTTATAATTTCTTACATGCAACATTTTTAAAAGATAAATATTTCCTCTTAATGGGGTCAGTAATCTCAAGAATGTTGTGTCCCTGTAGTTCTTTAAATGTTCTGGTTTTGATTTCTTCTTGTGTGTAGTTTTGAACAAACTTTGTAACTTCGGAGCCAGGATTTCATACACAGTTTTAATCCAACTCTTTCCTTCTCTTTCCTTCACAGATTAACATGCTGAGACTCAGGAGGTGGTGATTTGCCCAGGGTCACAGAAAAGAAAGGATTAAAAACTGAGTTTAGGATTACAGTATGCTTCTTTAGACAAGGAGTTGTTAGTTATGGAATGGAAAAACCATATGAAATGGGCTCACACTTCCATAAGTTAACAGATTATTTTCCACTTTAAACATACCCATATACACCAACAATTCAAACATATGAACGATAAATTAGCAATTCTTTCATAAGTAATTACTTTATGACATAATACATGTCACTGGCTTCCTTAAATGGCTGTTTTGATATACAATATGCACTTTTAGGAAGCAGTAATGGATTTGCTCAGAACTTTCTAGAATTCATCTAGAAAAAAATCAGATACATTCATGGTTTCTTCTGTAGCAGAGTGAAATACTTTTATGTTATTCTCATTTTTAATTTAAAAGGTAAATTCCCTAAAAAATATCCTTTGAAAAACCTGCTAATGAGAGGTTAGATACTGGGGACAGCATAGCAATGTAGAAGAGTGTTGGCCAAGAAAACTGTGTATACTCTTAGCCTCAGTACTTCCTAGATAGATGAACATGGAAATTTCAGCATGTAAGTAAGGATTTTCGTAAGCTTTGCCAGTATGCTGAAACAATTGCTGTAATATGGACTCTCTCACCTGTTATGTCTGCTTATTCTCTCTTATCCATTGAGTAAAGTTCCTTCATAAGCAGAGTATCCCTTGAGAAAGCTTAGTGCATAGAGGTAAGTTCATGAACCTTTCTCTTTTCCTTAAAGTGCATTCTAGGTACGCCAGTGAATTCAGTCTTACATTTGCCACTCAAACTTCTGTTTTGAGTGGTGTAAATATAAAGAACAAAGGTTATTTTTAGAAATTCTAATAATGGAATCTATTTTAATCAAGCAATTAGTAAATGTCAAAAGCTTTCCCCCAAAAAATCTGGACGCTAAATCTTACACAACTTCTCACCAAAACATTTTTTCCTTGAGTCTTTTAAACTGAGTATATGCCATTAGGTTTCTGGACATAAAATTCTGTTTATAAACTTCCTAAGATTTGGATAAATTAACTGCTCAGAGATAACAACTGCTGTGAACTTCCAGAGTTTTCTTAACTTTATCATTCAGGTTGACTAAATTGGTATCTCAGGACTCTTATGCAAAGCTTATGAACATTCTTACCATATTTTTTTTTAGCTTTTTTTTGCTGCATTACATTTGTTAATCTTCTAATTAATTGTTTAGCTTCATCTTTAGTCCATCTTCTTCACTGGCTGCACCAGATCTCATTCATTATAATGTGTTGAAGAAGGATTTTTATGGTTCACATAAAATTGCAAGTATCTTTGGCAATGTATTATTTTTGTTCATGACACTCTTACTTTTGTTCAAAATTATTACATCTCCAGGGACAGGATTAGATCATTTCTCTGGCATACTTTAGGCTTTACTTTTTGATTTAGTGTTTTCATTTTTTGGTTTACGCAAGAAAACTAATGTTTAGCACAGGTTTAGTTTGTTTTTAAAACTGATAACATGTAACAGTCATTGAATCAGTTTCTACTATTCCTTATATGGTCTCAGGGTGTTTACTGAAATTTAGACTATATCTAATTTCTAATTTAGCTAATATACTTTAAATGTATCAAATCTAAAAATGATTGACCAGATCAACAGTAACAGATTACATAATGTTTATTTGTAGTCCCTTTGGCTCAAATAAGATAAAAAAATCACTAAATCATGCTGAATTTCAAAGATGATGAGCATTTTATACACTAGGAATTGTGATTCCCTATAAGATAATATCTTATAAAATATCCTTTAAAAAAGGGTATTTTGATTCCAATTTTCATTTTGTAATCACCTGGTGTCAAATTTACTTTCAATGTTTTTTTTTCTGTTCTTAAGTTTAAAAACTTTCTAGACCTTAGACAGTATGTAGAATGCCCATTGTATATGTTGAGTGGTTAGAGGCTTCAGAGCCATTGTTACTAAAAAATAGATAAATAGACTATAATTGTAAATGAGAGTGTTCTGGAAGACTTCTTGCCTTTTCTTTTCCAGGACATGAAAAACTCTACTTCATGAACTAGATGATAACATTATACGGAGCACACAGCGGGAATTTAGTAACTGTTGCATGTAAAACCATTTTTAAAAGTTAGTATTGAAAACACTCAGAATATTTTCAGGACATTTTCTTCCTAATTAAACAGTTTGAAAGAAAACATAATTTTGTAGCAAAACATATTGATAATAATATTTTGTATCATAATGATTTGTCACCTATACCAGTTAAAAATGTTTTAAATTAAATAAATTTGCTACCTCTTAGAGAGTTATCTCTACATGCTTATGAGGAATATTTTCTCTTTTCAGGACTAATCATTTTTATACAGTAGCTATGACATACTAGTATATAATTAATTACCTGTCAACAAACAAAACACTTATTTGGTTGTATTTATTCATGCAAAATCTTTGTTTTAGAAAAAGGCATTTTAAGCTGGGCACAGTGACTCATGCCTATAATCCCAGCAGTTTGGGAGGCCGGAGTCTGCAGATCACTTGAAGTCAGGAGTCTGTGACAAGACTGGCTGACATGGAGAAACCCCATTTCTACTAAAAATACAAAAATTAGCCAGGTATGGTAGCACATGCCTGTAATCCCAGCTACTCAGGAGGCTGAGGCAGGAAAATAATTTGAACCCGGGAAGCAGAGGTTGCAGTGAGTCAAGATCACGCCACTGTACTCCAGCCTGGGCAACAGAGCAAGACTGTCTCAAAAAAAAAAAAAAAAGATAAAGATATTTTAGTGCAATGCCTTTTTTGAAAATGAAACTAGCACTTCTGATGTGTGGCTGACATATTTCCTTTTAAACATGCATGAGCATTTAGATATTATTTTTACTTAATTTTAAATGTATTGGATAGGAGGACTTATGCTCACAAAAAGTAATTTAGCTGGCCAGAAGAAGTCAAATATTTGGAAAAGATTATTTTTGAGAAAACATTTTAAAGCCATTTTAATATATACTGCAGGCTTGTCTACCAAGGTAAGATTCTAAATGTTCCCAGAGCACTGAATGGCTTTTAATCACAATGCTAAGCAGTCTATCTTACAAGATGTTACATATAGATTCACTTGGTTATAAATTCAGAAGTATCATGTGCTAAAATGTTTATAATCATTAAACATATTAAGAGATGAAGCAATAGCATTCTGTTGTCCTCTGACACTTTCTTTTACAGGATCATATTTTTTATCACAGTAATACACATCTGACATCTGGTTAGAGAAGAAAAAAGAACAGAGGAAGATCAGTGTCTTCATGATAGTAGTTTTTGTTTATCATGTAAGATGGTAATGGACTGAACTTACCAGCTTATAATACAATTTTCATTTTATTTTAAACATACTTTGCATGATATAAAAATATTGATCACAGTGAGTTTTATCAATTACTGTTGCTATAAAAATGAATGCTGAAACAATATTTTTAGTGGAAATAAATTATATAGTATACTTTAAAAAAAAATCACAAGAAAAATCTTGGCTGTTTGGTCATTGCCAGAAAACCAGTCTTTACAAGAGGCCTTTTTGCAGATGAGCTCCAGTCCATTTCTGTAAAGTTATCCACATGGTTCAGGAAACACAGACTTTTGTCTTTGTTAGCATGGACCCACAAAGGTCTCTCTGTTCATAGACAGTTCTACTGTGGCAACACAGTTTTCCATAATAGAAAATCGATGAACTGGAAAATAGTACAGTCTTAGTTCATATGTGGTCTTTTCCAATATGAAGGGACACAACGGCACACTTCTTCACTAAATGAAAATCCTGGCTCACAAGGCTTCTGGCGGTTTGTACATGGCCGTCTGTAACAGCTAGGAGAACAAACAAGAACACACTTTTGTTAAAGATCAAGGCAATGGATTCATTATGCTACCAAGGAATTTCTGTGCTTTTCTAAATTTCAGACTAGAATAAAATTACTAATTTTATGATGAAATTGTTCGTAAGCTCATAAAATTTGTTTCTGTCTAGAATTACAACATTTAAGAGGAATGGAAAGTCTTAAACTAAAAGTCTTGCTTGCTGATAGAACAAACGGAAGGATGAGGTATTGTAAGCATTAGTTCTTTTGAAGTGCTCTTTGCTTCATGGATGAAAGAAACATAAAACAGAAATTTTGAAAGTGAATACTGAAGGTCTGCTGACTTGCTGTGATCACATAAGCATGGCAGAATTCACACGAGTCAGGGACTTGTATGGGACCCAGACTTCCAAGGAATTAAACCCAGCCATGTTGGCAGAACTGTGGTCCTTAGTGGGCAGCCTCGCCCTTACTCTTGTGTCTCTACTTGGCAGCTGGCTGCACGATGGTGGCTAACTCTTCCGTTCCACCTGGGCTCCAGGTGAAACAGAGGCATTCTGGGGCATGTGGGTGAGACGGACAATACTCAGCAGCCAGGGTTCCCCTTCTCCCATCCTAGACTTCAAGTTTCTAGGAGCAGTGAGAGGACAAATTACCAATTGGTCAATCTGTCCTCTGTCCTATTGCTCCAGTGAATTGGAGCCTCATTTTTTGAGACACAGTCTTGTTCTGTCACTCAGGCTGGAGTGCAGTGGTGCGATATCGGCTCACTGCAATCTTCGCCTCCCAGATTCAAGCCATTCTCATGTGTCAGCCTCCCAAGTAGCTAGGACTACAAATGGGTGCGACCATGGCTGGCTAAGATTTGTATTTTTCATAGAGACAGGGTTTTGCCATGTTGGTCAGGCTGGTCTTGAACTCCTGGCCTCAAGTGATCTGCCTATCCTGGCTTCCCAAAGTGCTAGGATTTCAGGTGTGAGCTACCACACCTGGTGAGAATTGGAGTTACATTTGAAAAATTTTTGGAGTACGAGCGCAACTAATATGTGGGAATAGGTGTACAGGGAAAAGTGTAAGATGACCTGAGGTGGAAATCAAAAGTGCAACAAGAAAACATACAAAATTTGGTTTTGACATTTCATTTATTTGGCTCTAGAAATGAAAGCATGTCCAGTTAATTTTTCTTAAAATTTACAAATGCAAATTCATACTTATGACTACAGATATTCCTTTACTAAAAAGGGATACGATACTTAATGATCCATAAAAGCTGTTAATTAAGGCAATGAGGCAAAGAATA
>PVKP010022606.1:25472-37550 GCA_004027715.1 Plecturocebus donacophilus | reverse complement strand
CATTACAGGAGCACCCAGATACATAGGGCAAGTTCTTAATGACTTACAAAGAGACTTAGACTCCCACACAGTAATAGTGGGAGACTTTAACACTACACTGTCAATATTACATAGATCAACAAGATAGAAAATCAACAAGGATATCCAGGACTTGAACTCAGACCTGGAACAACTAGACTTAACAAATATTTACAGAACTTTCCTCCCCAAATCCACAAAACATACATTTTTCTCAGCATCACATTATACCTATCTTAAAAGTGACCACATAATTGGAAGTAAATCACTCCCCAGCAATTGCATAGCATTTCACAGGTTTAAATAAAATATTGGTTGGCTGCTTATTTGTTATTTTCATCCCCTATTCCTTCCTGTCTCCGTTGTTAAGCACAATTATTGGCATAAAAGAGGTTTTTAATACCCATTTTTAGACTGTATTCTAGCCTGGGCAATAAAACAAGAATCCCATTCTCTCTCCCTCTTTCTCTTCCTCTTTCTCTTCCTCTTTCTCTCTTTCATTCTTTTTTTTCTTTCTTTTGCTGTTTCTTTCTCCTTTTCTCTCTTTTTCTAAAAAAAAAATACAAAAAATTAGCCAGGCATGGTAGTGCGTGCCTGTAATTCCAGCTACTCTGGAGGCTGAGGCAGGAGAATCGCTTGAACCCAGGAGGCGGAGGTTGTGGTGAGCCAAGATCACGCTATTGCACTCCAGCCTGGGTGACAGCAAGACTTCGTGTCAAAAAAAAAAAAAAAAAAAGAAAAAAGAAAGAAAAGAAATGGAACGTTTCCCACACAAACTGAGGAGGCAATCAGGTGCACACCACAAGGGGTCTCTATGTGAGGGGCATGTCAGCATGTACTCTCTGACTATGCAAATCAAAGTGAATTCTTGGGAACTTGAATGTGCAAATTAAACCAGAATGTCAGTGCTCTGCAATATTTATGGCGAAGTGTGAACCCTATATAGAAGCAATATAAATGACAGTTTTGATTTTATTTATTTGCTAGTGAGGCCAGTGACATTTATTAAGTTAACTTACTATATATAAGACCTCAGTGTTAGTGAATTCCTTACAAATCCTATAGAGTTTTATAATTTATCCCTTGGCAAACACTGTTTTAGGAATTGACATACATGTGGATTTCAGTAAATAAATGTAGATTTCATCAACAGTCAATGCAAGAAAGGGAAGTGGCAGGGAAGAAATGATGATAGGAGAGTCATTGAGTAGGAAGTTCAAAGGCACACAAAGCTGAGCTGCACCAGGTGTAGGTTGTTGAGTGGGATTGGTTTTCAATGATAAACGTCAGCAAATACATTGCCTGTCTCTTTCAGATTAGTGGGACTCAACCCTGACTGTACATTAGAATCACCTGGGGAGCTTTCTCAACTGCAGGTGCCCGGCCTCAAACCCAGAAATTCTGATTCAGTTTGCTTGGAAGCAGGGCTCAACTATTTCTTTTTCTTAAGCTCTCCAGGTGATTCCAGTGTGCAGTCAAGAGTTGAAAAATGCTGCTCCTGCTGAGTGGCAATAGTGACAATGCTGCTGGTGTCTTCTGAATGGTTATCTCTTCCAGTGGGGCAGCAGAGTGAGGCCCTGAGTAGTTTCTATGGCATTGGTCTGCTTTGGCTAACTAACGCTCCAAACACTGGCTCAACTGGTTTTCATCTGGTGCATTTTCTTTCATACCTGTCACCTCCAGATATTCCAGTCTATTTTAATCTTTCCTGTGGTTTTTAAAGCACGATACTTTCTGAGTCAAAGACTTACCATTTCGAATCGCATGGGCTATGATTCAATCTAGAACAGAATTAAACAGGACAAGGTGTTGTCCCAATTAGTAATTGGTCATTTTCTTATTGATGAAAGAAGATACATGAAAGTGCATTGAACTGTAAAGCCCTTCATAAAAGACTGAGATCTTTTTTTATGTCACTGTTGCTGCTACTACGTGTGATGTAAACTGCAAGAAGGTAGGAGAGGGCTGTGGAATAATCACCATGTTTGTACATGAGCACATATGACTTGGAATTGCTGGTTTAGCCACTGAGTGATTAGCATTGGGGCCTTGCCCTAGCTAAGCTTATGTTTTATGAAAGGTGGGAGGATCAGTACACTTCAGAAGGAAAGTCTGTAGATTATAGGAGCTAATGTAAATGGTGCTTGGCAAGGAATGAGCCACTGGTAAACAGTGATTACCCTTCTGTATTAGTCAGCTAATGCTATGTTGCCACTGCATAACGAACAATCCCTTAAATCTTAGCGGCTTACCAAAATGTTTATTTTTCTCACTCATGTGTCTGTAGACTGGTTGTAGGAAGTTCAAAGGCACACGAAGCTGAGCTGAACCCCATCTTAAGGCTCTGCTTAATGCTGCCTACAAGTCAGACTGAGGCCTATTCCACATGTGTCTCATTCTGGAGCCAGCAGTTCCTTGGGGCATGCCCTTCTCATGGTAGATGACAGGAGTGCAAGAAGGGCCTGACAGAAATGTCTAATGCCTTTTAACCATTCAGCCCAGGGCCAGGTGTGGTGGCTCGGACCTGTAATCCCAGCACTTTGGGAGGCTGAGGTGGGAAGACCACTTGAGGCCAGGACTCAAGACCAGCCTGGGCAACATAGTGAGACCCCACCTCTAAAAAAACAATTTTTTTTTTGAGATGGAGTCTCACTTCATCTCCCAGGCTGGAGTGCTGTGGTGCAATCTCAGCTCACCACAACCTCCACCTCCCAGGTTCAAGCGATTCTCATGCCTCAGTCTCCCAAGTAGCTGGGATTACAGGTGCAAGCCACCACTGCCAGCTCATTTTTGTATTTTTAGTAGAGATGGATTTTGGCCATGTTGGCCAGGCTGGTCTTGAACTCCTGACCTCAGGTGATCCTCCCGTCTCGGCCTCTCAAAGTGCTGGGATTACAGGCCTGAGCCACCACACCCGGCCTAAAAACAATTTTTTTAATATAAGCCGGACACGGTGGTGCATGCCTGTCGTCCCAGCTACTCAGAAGGCTAAGGCAGGAGGATGGCTTGAGCCATCCAAGGAATTTGAAGCTACAGTGAGCTATGATCGTGCCACTGCATTCCAGCCTGGGTAACAGAGTAAGACCTTGCCTCTAAACAAACAAACAAACCCAATTTAACCCAGAATTTATTCCTTATCATTTCCTCCCACTTTCAGAGCAAGTCATGTGGCCAAAGTCAATGGGACAGAGAAACATGCTCTCCCAGGGAAGCCCTGGTTGGTGAAGGGAATAAATGGAAGAATTGTGAGCATATAGTATCTCCTGCCACATTGCCCTTCCTTCCTCAAGGGTGGCAACAGAGCAGAAAAGAGGGGTAAGTACGGAGGAAGGAAATAGCTGGCTCCCGCAGGAGCCCCATCATCTGCCTCATTTGTGAGAGCTTGTTTGGTCTCATGTGCAGAGGTGCGCCAGTACTCATGTAGGGGAAGAAAAGCCATTCTCTCTTGGAGCCACTTCCTTTCTGCTCTTCCCTGCCTCCAAGTGTTTGCAATGAGGGACAAATAACTCAGAGGCCATCCAGAACTCTACAATTCACCAGAAGCCTCCAATTTCACTTGCATGAATACATCAAAACTGATTTTGAAAAAGAAACAGAAGCAATAGCTGATGAAGTCTTGCAAAACGGCTATACTATATACTGATTGTCAAAATCACTAGGTCTTCAACACCCTCCCTTTGGCCTTTTGAAATTTTTAATATGTAAATGTTGGCCAGCGCGGTGGCTCACACGTCTAATCCCAGCACTTTGGGAGGGCAACGCGGGCGGATCACGAGGTCAAAAGATGGAGACCATCTTGGCCAACATGGTGAAACCCCATCTCTACTAAAAATACAAAAATAAGCCGGGTATGGTTGCGCGTGCCTGGAGTCCTAGCTACTCAAGAGGCTGAGGCAGAAGAATTGCTTGAACCCGGGAGGCAGAGGTTGCAGTGAACCAAAATCGCGCCACTGCACTCCAGCGTGTGCAGAGAGTTCTGGCCAAACATGCAATGTACTTAATAAAGCATTACCAGACATGTCCCTGCATATACACTAATTGTAAGAGGAGTTTGGTGACAAGATAAAGGTATTTAGCAAAATACAACTGTCATAATTGAGGATAATTCTGAATATATTTCAATATCTCAAACCATTTTCAAGTCAACCCCCTGAGGGTCTTTATTGAAGGATGTCAGGCTGGTTGCATTGTTACAGAGCTTAAGTCGAGCTACAGAATCAGGCTTCTCCAGGAATGATCTCTGGACTACCAACATCAAAATCATCTAGGGCTGTTAGTTAAAAATGCAGATTCCCAGGCAAGCTTCAGATGTACTGAATTGGAATCTCTGGGTGCAGGATCCGAGAATCTCCATGTCTTTATGCACACCAAGGCTTTTAGATCAAATCAACATAGACAGAGGCCTCACACATCTTTTATTCCAAGTATTGGTTGTGGAAAGGTGAGGTTTTGTAATGCCAGATTAATCAGTCTGATAAACACAGCCAACGGATTCTTCCCATTATTAGTAGTACTTAAATTTAAAAAAATAATAATTTTGTTAAAATATCCAACCAGAGTGCTGCTATAACAAGATTTTTGTGCTTGTTTTAAAAACATGACTTGAACATTAGAAACCATATTTTTTCATTTAGACCTCTACTTTGATATTAAAATAATCATTTTTTGCTGGGCACAGTGGCTCACACCTGTAATCCCAGCACTTTGGGAGGCCAAGGCGGGTGGATCACTTGAGGTCAGGAGTTCAAGACCAGCCCGGCCAACATGGTGAAACCCCGTCTCTACTGAAAATACAAAAAATTAGCTGGGCATGGTGGCACGCGCCTATAATCCCAGTTACTCCGGAGGCTGAGACAGGAGAATTGCTTGAACCCAGGAGGTGGAGGCTGCAGTGAGCCGAGATCGCGCCACTGCACTCTAGCCCGGGTGGCAGAGCAAGACTCCCTCTTAAATAAATAATCATTTTCCTCCTATTTTCTCAAATACGAATGACTTGCTTACAAAACATATAAACATTGAATGAAAGAAAAGCAAGTTGAGACACAATTACTATGAGGAATGGGGTTTTATTTATATATTTAATTTGGTACATTCTTTTTCTGCTGGGAAAAAATTTTTCCTGCCTCTTTATGGTATTTTAGGCGCATGAACTCCCAACAATGAAAGTGGTGTCACCACCTAAGTTAGAATTATCTTTCCTTTTCCACTTAGTAAGTGCATTTTAATATTTTTATCCACATGCATGGGATAATAAAAGCCATTAACTGCTTCAATAAATAAATTAAATGGAAGGATGGTTCTGAGAATTGAAAGAAATATAGAAAACAGTAAGAACAAGAGAACAGCCTCCCCCTTCCTTTTCTACCTTCTTTCACCTCCTGTTTATAACATTTAAGGTTCGAAGCCTTTATCTTAATGACTTGCCCCTTTCAACTGTGTGGAAAATGAATTTGAATCATTTAGAAGATTCTGAGAGGTCCTTACCTTCATCACTGAACACAAAGATGCAAAAAGGTGTGGGACACACATCTGTTTCCCAGATTAGGAATGTATAACCAGGATGCTGCAAAAAAAAAAAAAAAAAAATCTGTGCCGTTATCAGGCCTTTAATCCAATTAGCAAATACAAGTCATTCTAAAAGACTCTGGCAACCGTTGCTCAGAGAGGGAGAAAACCTAGAGAAGAAATGCAAAAAGGGGAACTTGAGCAGCATGAAATGTAAGAACTAGCAGAAAGACAGTAGGAAAGGTAATGACAAGAAACATTAATTTAAGGCTTTTCTGTGTTTGGGCTCAGTTTTTTCACTCTATTTTATAAGTAAAGTTTTTTTTTGAATGGCAAAAAATAATAATAATAATAATTGTTATCTCCTAAGTGATTTCAAGGGAAAAGAAGATTTCTCTGTAAAATAGCAAGATCTTCTCTGACTTTCCTTTCCTGATACTGATCTTCGCTGTATACGTGGGTTTTCTTTGGTGTGGGACATTCAACTTTTCAAAGCATTTTTCATCTCTCATGTTCTCACTCAAGCCCTCATGGGTGGGGAGGATGGGTAGAAACAATGACATCTGCCATCCTCTGATGATGAGCAGGTCCAGCAACCTTATCACAAGGCTGAAATGTTAATAGTTGTTATATACTCATCAAGCATTTGTTTCTATTTTGAGCTTTTCTAGCCTGTTTGCCTCAACATATTCTCCAGCATTTTTCAGAGTTGTGGGGGGCAGGGGAGCCCTGGGATTTAAGCTATAACATTTCTTGATTTGTGGAGTCGTGATAAGTAAGCAACAATGACGATGGGGCCCCAGGTGAGGAAGAACAACAAATAATTATTCTAAGAGATGGCTAATCAGAAACAAGCTGTGAGCACAGCCTTGTTCCACATGTCGCCTCCTCCAGCATGACCCTACAAAACTTCCCTCCAGCCTCTGCCTCTTTGCAGACAGCCCCTTCTCTGCGGTGCTGCCCGTTGCAACTTTGCAACGTATTTTCATATCTTCTCTACTAAATCTGCCTTTCTTTACCTACTACTGTCTTGGTAAATCCCTTTACCACCTGGGCCACCGGCCCCAGATAGTCACTACCCATGACAAGATTCTAGTGTCAAAGGTTGTGTGCTGTAGCTGAACATAAAATGGTTCCATCTGTGCAGTTGCTCAGTGATTTTTTTACCCTCAGCATCCTGCAGCTTGCGATATTATTACAGGGTTTCTGAAGGGAGGGTCTGACTGTAACTAATCAGGTTACCATTAATACTATAATAATACAGTAATTATCAATGGAATGACATTGGAACACTCAGGCAACAGACTCTCTGCTTTTACTGTAAAGATACTGAGTACCTTTTCTGGTTTTGGTACATGTAAGGCCAGTTGCCTCGCCGGGAGGCCGGACACACCCACCTATTCTGCACCCGGCACCTAACTCTGCACCCAGCATCCACCTCTGCACGCACCTGGCCCTGCACACGGCACCTACCTCTGAGCACATGTTCTCCTCGAAGGATCCAGCTGATGTAACCCTGGCCGGATCTTCCGTTAGGAAAAACCCGCCCAACAATCCACCCACCAATAGCAGCCCGCCCCGTCTCCATCCCGCTCCCCCGCAACCAATTAGAGCACCCGGCCACTCCTCCGTCCCTAAAGCTATAAAAACCCCATGCGACTTCTCTGGCCCCTTCTCCCTGGACCGGAGAACCTCGCCCGGGAGCCGAATAAATTTTACCTGCTTTACACTAAATGGCCTCAGTTGCCTTATTCTAAATCCTTCCATAAAATAAACCTTACAGTACACATCTATGCATAATTAAATTTTGGATTTCTCCACTAGTGTCTCAATGACTGCTTCTAAAACTAATCCTGTGCCTTAAAATTAGCCTACATAGATATTTTGCCTAATTGAAGAGTGAAGGGTTTGTACCCTAATTTGTTCATTTTAGCAAAGACGACTGCTGGAGGCTTGTGTATACAATTGTAACTAGAATAAATAGGGCACAATTCCTGGCACACATACTCTCAATCAATATTTGCTAAATGAATGAAAAACGGAAAAATAGTGGCTTTAAACTAGACTAGGGCAGCAAATTTGCACACACACATACACACACACAATTTTTGACCATTGTAGAAGTGAACTGGAATTCATTAAGATATAAAGCCGAGTTTCAAACAGAGACAAGCCAGTTGATATTATATTCTTATGATGGCATTTAGAAAATCTCACAAGACTCTCTGAATCTATACTGGAGCACAGCTCCCGGTCCTCCTAGTGAATTGCAGTCACTTGGTCTCTCCAGCGTATAAGCGTATATTGCCAAACCTTCGAGAGCAGAAATTTTGCCTTACATCATCTTTAAAGTTCCCACAGCACCTAATTCAGGGCAGTAGATCTTTTTCTTTTCTTTTTTTTTTTTTTTTTTTGGAGTCTCGCTCTGTTGCCCAGGCTGGAGTGCAGTGGTGCGATCTCAGCCCACTGCAACCTCCACCTCCAGGGTTCAAACAATTCTCCAGCCTCAGCCTTCCAAGCAGCAGGGACTACAGGCGTATGCTGCCACGCTCAGCTAACTTTTTGTATTGTAGTAGAGACGGGATTTCACCATGTTGCCCAGGCTGGTCTTTAACTCCTGAACTCTGGCAATCCACCTTCCTCGGCCTCCCAAAGTGCTGGGATTACAGGTGTGAGCTACCGCTCCAGCCTCAGGGCAGTAGAACTAATACGTACTTGGATATTGGTCATCCTGTACCACATGGGGTTTTTAGAAAATCAAAACTCAAACTAAAATTCAAGGTTGTAGTATGTTAGTGTCATTTACAGTAATTCTTACTGTGTACGTGGGTTTTTTTGGTGTGGGACATTCAACTTTTCCAAGAATTTTTCATCACTCATGTTCTCCCTCAAGCCCTCATGGGTTGGAAGGGTGGACAGAAACAATGACATCTACTATCCTCTGATGTTGGGCAGGCACAGCTACCTTACCACATCACCAAACCATTGGCTTGACTTGGTGCAGACAATTGATCTACTGTTTTAGAATGACACAGACAGGAACTTATAGTAGGTTATGTTGCAGTCCTCCATGTTGGACATTTTGCAGTTAATTGTGTTGGATGGTAATCAAATCATAGGTAACTTTTACTGGGCATTTCCTCTGTGTCAGGGGGTATTCCTTCAAACTCTCTATAGAGGAGGTACTTTTATTATCCCCATTTTTCAGATATAGAAACTGAGGCTATGTGACTTAAGTCACCTTAAATGAAGGCCATATAGCTAGTAATGAAGCAGCGCTAGGATTTGAAGCCAGACAGTGTGGTTCCTGAGGCTTCTCTATCCAGGGTAATGCAGCAAAATGTAGCTTCTTCTTTTTTTCCCTAAAATTAAGATAAATCTCCCCACCTTATCAGAAAACAAACAGGTTCTAGAGTCCCCAAGACATTGGAGTGACTTAGAAATTGTGAAATTGCATTATTTCTGTCCTGGGTATCTGCTCTGACAGGACCTTGGCAAATCAATGCAATCCAAGAGAGAGACCCAGTGGTAATCACAGGTAGACCCCATATTCTCCAAGTGACAAGAAAGATCTCAAAGCAAACATGTTCTGCTAAATTCAGTCGTGTGTGTTGATCTAAGTGTGGCCAGTCTTCTAGGTTTGCTGACAGCTGTCCAGAGACCAACAGGAGGAATTTTTCTGTAGTCTGCTACTAATTCTCTGCCAGCTGGTGCCCTACTGGCAGTCTCTTTTAGCTAGTTTGCTTCTTGAAGCTAGATGAAGCATCCTTAAGGAAATGGGCTCCTCCATCTTGCTGCTTGCAATTACTAGCATTAGTCAATGAGTTTGGGAAGCTTTCTGTAGTCTGCAGGCCAAGAGCCAGTTGAGAGAAGGGAGGAGGGTGATGAAATGACACCATAAGTCCTTGAGAATGTGCTGGCTTTAGAAAGGCTTTCAAAAACCAATCACTAGTTCAATGTGCTTAATTATCTTAAAGTAGCTTGTCGAGTGTTTCCTGAGCAGCGTTTGAGGTCACTTCAAACGAAGTAAATAAGCCACAGCTAATGTGCTGACGTTTTGCCGAGAAAAGACAAACCACTAAAAATGTCCACCCAATTTCCATTCCTTACTACAAGTTATTAGAAGAAAGGAATGTGTTTATCGATCTAAACTATTAGATTAACAGTGGCCCAAATACTATTTTCTTTATTCAAGCTGATTAGCCAGAGGGATATTTAAGAGTTTGCCCTGAGACAGAGAAAATCTCTTTAGGTGAGAAGCTGTTGTTTCTGAACCCCAGGACCGCTCATCTGAGAGCAAGGACTAAATTTCTGTGAAAGCAAATCAATTGTTGCCTCTAATCACTATTGGGCGAACTCTAGGGCCTTGAAACTCAAAATTGATCTGGGACTAGCAACATTAGCATCATCTGGGAACTCATTAGAAAGGCAAAATTTCAGTGTCCGCCCCAGGCCTAACTAAAACGGAATCTGCATTTTAACAAGATGTCTGGGATCCGTTGCACGTTACTGTTGGAGAAGTACTAGCCGGCGCCAACATAAATTGTTATTTAAACATTTGCTAGAAAAGGTAGCTGTTGAAGAAAAGGAGAAATGCTACCTGATAAAAGCATGTTTCTTCAAAGATCTATCAGTGGCGATAAACTTGCTCCTGGCTATTAATCTGCCTCAGACTCAAAACTTAAGACGCCCTATGGCCACATGGCCAACATGAGCACAAAAGCCGAGTCTGAGTTTGTTACATGATATTCAAAATGCCAACTAGAGGCACACTTCAAAGGACACACTTTATGGAACAAATGTTTTAAAAGCCTTTTTTATGGCTAAGGTTACCAGTCACACAGAGTTTGCCAAGGTGATACAGCACTGTAAAGGCCTAAGATGCATTTGGTCTTGGGGTACAGAGTTTAGGAAAAATCAGCTAGAGCAAACACTGAGCTCCGGTCAACCAAAGCAAAGAAGTCATCATGGAAGACTGACGTCCAACATCTGGGTCAGCTCTGGCAGCGCTGTGCAAAACCGTTTGGGGAGAAAGGCGGTGTGAAAATGTTCACACCCACAGCATAACTTCGGGAAACTTTCTTAGTTTGATACCAAGTGGACAAATTTCATTTCTCTGTTGGGAACGCTTTATTCAAAGGCCCTGTAAGAGGGAAAAATGGTTTTCTCCACTTTTCTTTGTTTGCTCCCAGGGAAGGTTTAACTGCTTACCCTGAGGTTTTTATCTGGAACAGGCACGAAGAGACGCACCCCACGGAATGAGGAGCTCTGCAGGCGCTGGCTGAGTCGGCAGAAATAATGGGCTAAAAATAGGCAGCAATCTCTAACTCCCAATGACCATGCAGGCTTACCAACTAGAAAATACTCCCAGGAGACCAGCTTTTGCTTCTGGCAAACAGCCCAAATCTCTGTTTAGTAAGTTCATTAACAAACAAAGCATTTAGCTTTTCTTTAAATTTTTCATGAGACAGAAAGTGTGAGCATTTTAACCAAGAAAATGATTTTTTTTCCTTCCCTGAAGCAAATTCACATTTTGATCTTTGGAAAACACTGACCACTTTCACAGGAAAATTCCTGATTATAGAGACACTTTGCTTGCCTTATCACAGGTCATCTTAGAACAAAGGTTTAAATCAAACGGACTATCAGAGTCCATTGGTCTTTTTGTACGCTTGACCTGGTATCTTGTTTTGCTGCGTTGGTGAAGATGGGGTTGAGGAAAATAAACCGAACTTGTTCTTTTAGTCAAGGAACAATCTTGTGCTTCAAAACACACAAACGAAAACAGCCTCCAAGCACTGGCCTATTTGCAGTGCAAAGGTAGTTGTTATTACCGTTCATTTCCTCCGGGAGTGAGTGCCTTTTGCATTTGAAGAGCAAAGAGGTGATAGTGTTACCATGTTTGCAATACTATGAGAGAAAGGTTGACAAATAATTTATAATCACTTTACCCACAAAGAATACATTTGTCTGAGCATTTGGGAGCCACTATTTGTGTAGTCTGTTAACAATCCACAAGGTGCAGTAGGTGGCCTCCCGGATGGTCCCCAATGAGCTCCACCTCCTGATACTGTGTGGTCCCTTTTCCTGACAGTGATGGCTAGCCTTGGTAGTGACTCGTTTCTAATGAATAGAATAAGACGTGAGTGATGGCGTGTGACTTGACACTTGATTATAAAAGGCAGGGTGGCACGGCTCTTTCTCTCTTGCTCACACACACACTTTCATCATCATCTGTTCAGGGGCAAGCCAGCTGCCATGGGTGAGCAGCCATTTGGAGAGGCCCACAAGGCAAGCAACTGAGGCCTCCAGCCTCCAGCCACATGAGTGTAAGGCCGGTTGCCTCGCCAGGAGGCCGGACACACCCACCTCTGCAAGTACCTGGCCCTGCAGACGGCACCTACCTCTGAGCTCGTGTTCCCCTGGAGGGATCCGGCTGATGTAACCCTAGCCGGATCTTCCGTTAGGAAAAACCCGCCCAACAATCTACCCACCAATAGCAGCCCGCCCCGTCTCCATCCCGCTCCCCCGTAACCAATTAGAGCAGCCGGCTCC
>PVKP010022606.1:0-25372 GCA_004027715.1 Plecturocebus donacophilus | reverse complement strand
ATCTGCTACACAGCAATGGATAACTAACATACAAGGTTATTATGCTTTTTCTAGATTTATCCTCTCATTAGTTTGACAGGTGTTTATTGAGAGACTACTGCATGCCAGGCACCACCTAAGCAGAGGTTAATCGTATATTGAACATAAGGAACACATATGAAGGGATTCCTGGCTTCTAGGCACTCTCTAGACAGCAGAGAGAAGAATTTCACACTTGGGAATTTGTGGCGGTCATCTTTGTCATCTTTGGAAATACAATCTACTATTTCCACATATTACCATTTTTATAAATTACCATTTATAGCTACTGCTATAAATTTGCTATTATTTAGACATTAGTGGCTCAGTAAATATGTGTAGATTGAATACTTCTCTATGACTTGTGCCTACTTAATGTACTTTAAAAATGAAGATGACCCTACATGCCTTTCTCCCTTACCCTGTATATCTACTCAATCATTAGATCTTTCCTAGTCTCCTTTCTAAATATCGTTCATGGGCTGGGCATGGTGGTTCACACCTATAATCCCAGCACTTTGGTAGGCCAAGGCAGGCGGATCACTTGAGGTCAGGAGTTCGAGACCAGCCTGGCCAACATGGCGAAACCCCGTCTCTACAAAAAATACAAAAATTAGCCAGGCGCGGTGGCACGTGCCTGTAATCCCAGCTACTCGGGAGGCTGAGGTACAAGGATCACTTGAGCTCAGGAGGCAGAGGTTGCAGTGAGCAACTGCACTCCAGCTTGGGTGACAAAGTGAAACCCTAGCTCAAAAAATAATAAATAAGTAAATAACATCCATGTTCTTTCTTCCTTCACCATCTCCCTTCTGCTCTTTCAGTTCAGGTGTTTCCCCATCTCTTTTTGGCATTTGCTTACTTTCTTGGTACCCCCGCCTATGGTCTTGCTGCCACCGCGTCTGCTGCACACTGCCAGCAAAGTGATGTTCTTAATATGCAGAGCCCATCCTGTTTGCATCCTGCTTAGAATTGCTCCATGGTTCTTAAATGATTTGTATGGATTTGTGACAGATCCCTGCCTAGATGTCTGCTTTCGTCACCCGCCATTCCCCCTGTTGCCCTTCATACTCCAGGAGTCTTGAATGATTTATGATTTCCTGAACGTGCTCGTCTGGCCTCTGTGGTTTCGTACGTGCAGTTTCTATTGCCTGGAACGCTAGCTTATCCACTGTTAGTGAGAAACTCTTCTTCCCTGCTCTGATTTTCCCTTCCCTGTGAAGGGACAGCAATGAGTGTAATATACCTGCCCTCCCCAGCCCTGGGGTTAGGGAGGAGTGACTCACCTGATTGGTGAGTTTGGAAAGGCTGCAGTGAGTTGACCCCGTCCAATTTGGCCATTCTTCAGTGGTCAGTCTCTTGTGTTTCCTTTGGGTAAGCTCTAGCAGAGAAAAGTAGGATGGAGTATACTTCCCCACCCGGCAACCTATCTACTAAGCAGACTGTTCTAATAAATGCTTGTCTTAGAACAAATCCTACCAAATGTCTGTTTATCAGCAAGTAGGCACAAAAACATGGTCTCATAAACTCGTGGGCATCCCACTCCCTGTCCTTGTGCATTCCAGCAAGCACAGTACAGGAAGGGTTCACTCCAAGATGGATGCAACATAATTCTGATGATGGGGCTAGCCGATCCTATAGTTAAGTCTCCAGCCGAGTCCTCCATGACATGGCGGGCACAGAACCCATGAGAATTTCAAACCAGGCTACTGCTCCAAAGATGTTGGATGACTCAGCTTGCCAGATCCTTATACTTCATTTATGCAAAGGCAGTTGGGCCAGCAAAATCTTTCAAGCCTGATATATCTGAGATACATACATATGTATGCACACACACATGCACATATATTAACAGATATAGATCAAACACCAATCATTTACCAATAAAATTATTTACAACATATGTATTAACAAATTTTTTGGTTATAGATTTAGATAACAATATTTGCGGGCCAGGCACAGTGGCTCACACCTGTAATCCCAGCATTTTATGGGGCCAAGGCAGGCAGATCATGAGGTCAAGAGATGGAGACCATCCTGGCCAATATGGTGAAACCCCATCTCTACTAAAAATACAAAAATTAGCTGGGCGTGGTGGCGTGTGCCTGTAGTCCCAACTACTCGGGAGGCTGAGGCAGAAGAATTGCTTGAACCCGGGAGGTGGAGGTTGCAGTGAGCTGAGATTGCACCACTGCACTCCAGCCTGGTGACAGAGTGAGACTCTGTCTCAAAAAAACAAACAAACAAAACACAGTATTTGCAGCACTTCAACATCTCTGGACTATGGATTTCTGAGTAGGTATTTCAAGTGCTAACTACCTCTAGGAGTTAAAGTTTACTTATATACACATGCACATTTATATCACACTATTCATACCCTACAGACAACATGTGGGCGTGTGTCATGCAACCTGTCCTTTTTGGGTACAAGCTGCCCCAAGGAGCCGCCATTCTCCACTGCTCCAGAGGCAGGCTCTGTCCCTGCAGTGGGCAAGGTCTGCCCTGGTTCAAGGATGCTGGATGAGTGGTCAGTCTAATTTGGGGGGTCAGTATTGGGAGGGGGAAGCCACTTGTTGACAGGTGGAAGCCACATTCTCTGATGCCAGTCCTATCAGTGATAAAGATGATATTTTGTTCTCCAACTGCCAACTTCTTTGTCTTAGTCCTCAAGTGATTCAGGTCTCAAGTGGGGAAGGACTTTCTATTGGGCCCTTTCCAACATGACAACTTCACCCTGGCATGTGCCTAGCCCCTCTGAGAAGCCTTTCCTGGATCCCTCTCAGTAGACCTGTAAGTTTTATACCTGTTTCCTGCTGACCTTCTCCCACATCCACCCCACTTAAAAATAGAGCCCTGCTGGGTGCGGTGGCTCACGCCTGTAATTCCAGCACTTTGGGAGGCTGAGGCAGGCAGATCACAAGGTCAGGAGATCGAGACCATCCTGGCTAACACAATGAAACCCCATCTCTATTAAAAATACAAAAAATTAGCCAGGCATGGTGGCAGGTGCCTCTTTCCCAGCTACTTGGGAGGCTGAGGCAGGAGAATCACTTGAACTCAGGAGGCAGAGGTTGCAGCAAGCCAAGATCGCACCATTGCACGCCAGACTGGGCAACAGAGTGAGACTCTTTGTCTCAAAAAAAAAAAAAAATAGAGCCCTAATTACTTGCATCTCTATACACCTAACCTCTGCATCTCTGTGTCCAGCAGCTAACGCACAACCTGGTTGTCTTAGTCCATTCAGGCCACTACAAAAAAATATCATTAACTGGGTGGCTTATACACAACAGAAATTCTCACAGTGCTGAAGGCTGGGGCGCTGGCAGATTCAGTGTCTGGCAAAGGCCTCCTCCAAAGGCTTCGTTCACAGATGGTGCCTTCTCCCTGTGTCCTCGCATGGCATAAGGGGCAGGGTTCTCTCTGGGGTCTCTTTTATAAGGGCAGAGTCCCAGTTCATGAAACCTCTGCCCTCATGACCCTATCACCTCTCAAAGGACCCACTTTTTAATACCATCACCTTGGGGGTTAGGATTTCAACATCTGAATTTGGGGGAGACACGCACATTCAGGCCACTGACCATTCATAGCATGGGTACATGGTAGGTGCTCAGTGAATGTTAGTTTAATGAATGAGTCATTGTTAGCAGGACGTGCTCTTAGCAAGGCCTTTCAAGAGTGTTGGTAGATGGCTGTCACCTCAAAACCAATCTGCTTGGTTTTTTATGATGACTCAGGCCAGCATAAAGAATTTCCTAGAACTGATGTCTCTTATAACCTTAAAATTTGTTGACTGAATGTGTTGGTTTCTTTGTCTTTTTCATTATTCATTGAGAGTAGCTTTGTTTTGATTTTTTTTTTTTTTTTTACAGAAAGAAACAGCAAAAGGAAGAAAAAAAAGAATGAAAGAGAGAAAGAAAGAGGAAGAGATTTTAGAAAAGGAGAGAGAAAGAAACAGCAAAAGAAAGAAAGAAAGAAAGAGGAAGAGAAAGAGGGAGAGAGAATGGGATTCTTGTTTTATTGCCCAGGCTAGAATACAGTCTAAAAATGGGTATTAAAAACCTCTTTTATGCCAATAATTGTGCTTAACAATGGAAACAGGAAGGAATAGGGGATGAAAATAACAAATAAGCAGACAACCAATATTTTATTTAAACCTGTGAAATGCTATGCAATTGCTGGGGAGTGATTTACTTCCAATTATGTGGTCACTTTTAAGATAAGTATAATGTGACACTGAGAAAAATGTATGTTTTGTGGATTTGGGGGAGGAGAGTTCTGTAAATATTTGTTAAGTCTAGTTGTTCCAGGTCTGAGTTCAAGTCCTGGATATCCTTGTTGATTTTCTATCTCGTTGATCTATGTAATATTGACAGTGTAGTATTAAAGTCTCCCACTATTGTTTTGATTTTTTTAGCTAAACTACACGACAGTTTCATTTAATGTTGGTTTGGTGGCTACTAAATTACTTGATTACCAGTGTTTCGGGTTATTTCATGGCCCATTTGAAGTTCCGTTAAAAAATTTAAAAGGTTAAGACTCCTTGGTTCATACTGACTAAATGTTTGTTGAGTAAGTTATGAATTCTTTTAAAATGGTGGCAGTAAAGTCATAGTTTTCAATATTATATATAAACAGCTGATAATGTATTAGTTAGCAACCTCTAAAGCCATTGAGTTCCATTTTTTTTTTACTCACCTGTTTCATTTATTTCTGCCATTCAACGTTCTCAGCTAAAGCATAAATTTCGTTTTTAAGATATTCAGTTTGGGCTGGGTGCAGTGGCTCACGCCTGTAATCCCAGCACTTTAGGAGGCTAAGGCATGCGGATTATTTGAGGTCAGGAGTTTGAGACCAGCCTGGACAACATGGTGAAACCCCATCTCTACTAAAAATACAAGAAAGTAGCCAGGCATGGTGGCGAGCGCCTGTAATCCCAGCTACTCAGGAGATTGAGGCAGAAGAATCGCTTGAACCTGAGAGGCGGAGGTTGCAGCGAGCTGAGATCGCACCCAGCCTGGGCAACAAGAGTGAAATTCCGTCTCAAAAAAAATACATTAAAATATGATTGATATTGATGACTAAGTGTTTTGAGCCCCCTTCAGTCTTGTACCAGAGGTCGGTGCCTCACTTGTGTCACCTGAGTCCTGGACCTGTAATGTTGGATGCACAGCTAATGAACGTCTGCTGTTGCTTAAGCACTGTGGGGACATAACAGTCCCTGCTTTCAAGGAGCTCACAGCTTCATTTAGAAAGACCGGTGGATAAGCAGAGATTAATGAGGACAGTGGCAAAAGCATCGAGATAGAGGTAAACAAAGGAGGCAATGATATCAGATGAGACTATGTGTATAAAAATCAAGTCTTTCCTCCCAGCATGGTGTAACACAGTGGTTATGAGTGGAGGCCAGAGCTAGATGCCCTCGGTTCAAGCCCTGCCTTGAACTCTTCCAGTTAGTGGCTCTGTAATCTTGGACAAATTATACCTTAACGTCTCTGCGTTGCAGTTCCCTTTTTGTAAACGTGAGCATGATAATCATACCTACTTCAAAGGGTTGTGTGGATTAAACGAGCTAAGGCATATGGGGTCTTGAGAATAGTGCCTGGGCTGGAGGGAAAGCTCAAAAAATGTTAGCTGTAACTAGAAAGCACTCATTTTCAAGCAAGGAGGAGCTCTACCAGATAAGATGAAAGCCAAGTCTCTTCTAAGCAAGCTGTAGGCGTTGCGGTGATTTTGATCTTTCTCTCATTTGTCACTCTCTGTCTCAAGCCACTTTTCCTTAGTTCCAGTTGAGCAGGAAAAGCTATTTCATCCTTGGCAGTTCTTCCAAATTCAGTAGACTGTGACTGAATCATTTAGAAAGTTAATGGACAGTTCCTGGCTTACGGACAAATGTACAAATCCTCATCATTCTTTTTCCTGAGCCTTTGATGTAAGGAACAACAAGTGGGTACTGTAATGTCCCCCGAATGGACATGGAGTCTTTTATTCACATCATTTCACAGGGAGACCAATACGTGCCCTTTGAAGGGGGTGAATGTGACCCTCCAGTACCTTTGAAATCCTGAGATTACAAGCACAGGGCGAAACTGGCATGCACATTTTTCCTTTCTATTGCACTGATGAAATATAAGGAGCTGTTGGAAACAAATGCTCGGTGCCGCAAAGAAAAATCAGCACTGAGACAAAGGGTCTTTCAGTAATGCAATTTTTACTTCCTGGACTACAGGAAGGGTACTATCACTAGCCATTTTGCCACAAAAGTACAATGAACAAAGGAAAACACACAAATTTATCCCTTAAGCATTTGGAGTTGCCCTTACTGCTGTGTCTGATCTCCATTGGCTGGAGCCAGACCTCACAGTCTAAACTAAAACCCAATTGGCTAACAACTTAAAACTTTTCTAAACAGGCAAGGGACATAGGCTGTGAGCTGGGACATGCCTGTGAGCACATCCAGCACAAATATCTTGGTTAAAGTACAAGGACATAGAATGTACTACGTGCCTATAAGCATGTCTAACAGCTACATAGGTAGGGTTTAACAAAGTTATTAGCACACTTATGATTTATTCTTTAACAAGAAAGGAAACTTTGAAAAGGAACTTTTCTACTTCCCACAGGAGATAATTTGCTTTTTCAGCTTAACAAAACTCTGTACTAGTTTGGGTCAACTGGATGTTGTGAGAGGATGTGAGTACAAGGCCTCCAGTCCTCATTTATTCCTACACATGCCTGCTCTGATGTCGTAAAAAGCATTGCACCGTTTAAAAAGTAATTCCTCTGTGTTCCCAATTATCTAGAAATTTAAATATGGACTGAGTGATGGATGACATTTGTAAATTGTTAGTTTTGTTAATTGTGAAGATAGCATTGTGGTTACAAAGAAAACTCTCCTCCCTCTCTCCCTCCCTCCCTCTCTCCCTCCCTCCCTCTCTCCCTTCCTCCCTCAGACGCCTATTGAAGTGAAATGACAAGACAATTGACATTTGAGATTGGTGTTGGGGGATGTATACCTGAAAAAAAAAACAAGAATGGCAACATATGAGTTGTTGTTGAATCTGAATGTTGGCTATGAAGGGATTACTTGCCTTCTCTACTTTTTTTCCCAAGAAAAAGTTTTAAAAGCATATTTTTCAGTTTCAAGGCACTGATTCTCAATCTTACCTTGGCCCTCTGGGCAGCTTATTCACACATCCCTCCCTCAACAATGGAAGGTGATTTTCCTGCCTGTGTGCTGGGTGGGGGGCAGGGGGTGGCAGTACAAGTGTAGCTGAGATAAGGATCCCCTCAGCCCTTGGAGCCACCAGTGGGACCTAAAGCAGAGGGTGGGGCTCCGAGTGGCCAGAATCCTGCACTAGTAGCCTACAACCATGAGTGGCCTCATCTGTGTGCCCTAGGATTCAGATAATTGTCGCTTTCTTCGAGAGCCACGTGGTCAAAAAACACTGGTTCATGATTGTTTCCAGTTAAGATGCAAATATCCCCTGGGAGGGGTTAACTCAACAAGCTAGTTTCAACTCTTAACACCTCAGGTGTTTCCAGATGAGCTCTTAAAGCTCTGGCTGCCCAGTGGCACCTCCCTCCAGTGGTAGGTGAGTTTGGGAGCTTGGGGAGCCAGGGTGCGGTAAGATGGTGGGAAGCCTGTGAGCTGGTCACTGGGCTCCACTGTGAGTAGGTCTGAAGGGAGGAGGGAAGAAAAATGCTGACAAGTTGGGAGACAGATGGTGGTTGGAGGTATTGTGGGCAGGAGTGTCCCAGGGAACCCCAGGAGGAAAACGTCCTCCAGCCTCACATTCTCTGATTCCCAGCTTCTTCTAGCCTTCTTCTAGCTTCTTCTATGCTGCCGCACAGCAGCGTCATGTCATAGTTCCACCTGGAGGAGGACAAGTCATTTGTTGAAAACCTTCCTAGGGTTTATTTGAACTCAGGAGTTTGAGACCAGCCTGACCAACATGGTAAAATGCCATCTTTAATAAAAATACAAAAATAAATTAGCCAGGCTGGGCTCACGCCTGTAATCCCAGCTACTTGGGAGGCTGAGGCAGGAGAATCAAATTCGACCCAGGAGAGAGAGGTTGCAGTGAGCCGAGATCGCGCCACTGCACTCCAGCCTGGGCAACAGAGCAAGACTTCGTCTCAAAAAAAAAAAAAAGGAGAAAAGAAAACTTTCCTAGGGCTTCTGCCCTCCTCAGATTTATGGACGCCTGACATTTAACCAAGTTGTCAGAGAACTATGCTCAGGAGAATTCTTATTTTGAATCAAATGCCCCAAGCATATTTTTACTCCACTGTCCAGGTTTGGGTTCCCTTAGAAGCAGAAACTGAATCCCTCTGGGGGACCACACCAGCCCTGGAATGACTTCCTTTGGACATTTTTTTTAAACACAAGAAATGAATATACTTCTATCTTATTTAAGGCCCAGTTATTTTGGATTTGTGTAATTCACAAGTGAACTGGACCCTACCTGATTTGGAATCCTACCCAAAGTGGGAGGATCCTGAGAAGAAATGCAACTCTGAGGCCGTAGCAAACACTCTGAGGTGAGCCAGCAAGACTGAGGTCTTTGCAAGCCAAGGGGCAGGAATGAAGTCAGCAAAGGTTCAGAAAGTGGGCTGAGCCAACAAAGGGCAAAAAGAAGGTTGGGGACAAAGCTAGGAGCACCTTCTACACCTTGATTTTATTAACCACGGTGCATAACAGTAGTCTGTCTTAAAGGTCGAGAAGGCAGAAAAGAGAAGATGTGAGGTTAAGATTGTGGCCAATTAGACATCATGGGCAAGGAGCAGGAAGAGGGAAGGAAGGATGACTCCGGGTCTCTGGCTTGGGAACCTGAATGGCTAGTGCTGCCATTTCGCAAGAGGGCATTCAGTGGGGGAGAAAGATTTGGAGAGAAAATACAGTTTGGAGAGGTAAGTTTTAGACCTGTTGGGGATCATGGGAGACCCAAAATGGAGGCATTCATTAGGCTGTTGGGTCTAGACTCCATGAAACAGAGCAGGGCTACAAATGTCAATGTGGACCAGTCAGGCTGTAGATGGGCTTTGGTGACAAAGATGTTGTTGGAAATAACATCTTTGTTATTTGTTGTATCAGCACTGTCACTAAGGATCTTTCAGCAACGCAATTTTTACTTCCTGAACGCAGGAAGGGTACTCTCACTAGCCATCTTGTCATGAGAGTACAATGAACAAAGGAAAACACACAGATTTATTCCTTACGCATTTGGTGTCGTCCTTACTGCTGTGTCTGATCTCCGTTGGCTGGAGCCAGACCTCACAATCTAAACTAAAACCCGATTGGCTAACAACTTAAAACTTTTTTAAACAGGTAAAAGCAATGGAGAGCTGGGACATGCCTGTGAGCACCTTGAGCACAGATATCTTGGTTAAAGTACAAGGACATAGAATGTACTATGTGCCTGTAAGCATGGCATGTCTAACAGCTACCTAGGATAGGGCTTAACAAAGTCATTAGCACACTTATTGTTTAACAAGAAAGGAAACTTTAAACAGGAACTTTTCGACTTCCCACAATGTGATTGAGATTGCCAAGGAAAGTATGTGGGATGAGAAGACGACAGCTAATTACCAACACCTAAGTACGGGGGGACAAAAAAGCAACCAAGGAGTCTATGAGGAAGATTGGGAAGAAGTAGCAAGAGCAGAGGGCAGAAAACAAGCAGGGTGGGGTGTTCCGGCAACCCCGGAAGGGAAGCGAGGCAGGAAGTCGTCCCTGATGTGAAAGCACACACAGAAATGTCTAGGAAGGCAGAGTGCTGGGGCCCCGCGCACGTTCCCTCGGCCTTTACCAGTGCGTGTGCCAGACTTCCAACTGCTAGAAGCTGCACCGCTTCAACTCTCTTCCTCTGGCTTCCGGAGCCTGCTCTGTCCATGGGCATGGCAGGCTGGAAGTGCCAGGGAATGCCCCCTCTCTGCCAAGCAGCCCTCAGCCAATGCTTGACAGAAGCTGGGGTGTAACTACTCCAGCCCGCTTGCCCCTTGGGCGACATGACTCGGATGCGTGTTGACACCGTTTCCCAGGGTTCCCCGCGGGATGGAGCCTCACTTGCCCATCGTGGTAACTTGTTAATAACACACTGTGTTGACGTCCTTTCCTTTCCTTCTCATTTCTGCACTCGCTTACCAGTGTTTCCTGGGGTCACCTCCCAAATAAATGACTTACAGTCAAATTCTTGTCTCAGGTTCCGCTTTTAAGGAAACCCAAACTAGAATATTTACAAAGGTCAAGCCTGAGAAACAGTCTCTGACTCTGACAGTGTGATCGGTGAACCTGAGGGAGAAAGTTGAAATGGAGCAGAGGGAAGAGATGTTGCATTTCAGGGAGTATTTTTTTTTTTTTAATGGATAAGAAAGAAATGATGGAGAAGACACTTCCATTGCAAAATAACCCACAGAAGAGATAAACAGTGGTGACATCATGTGTCACTTCAACAGGATCTCATCCCCCGCTTCCTAATAGCACCCTAATAGTTTGGGGGGCTCAGCTTTCTCCCTCTCTGCCTTGTCTTGGAGGGAGGTGGTGTCTGTCTCCTCTGGTGGATTTTAATGAGCCAGCTTCCTCACCCTGATGCAAGCAGGTGACCTACGCTAGGGAACCATGGGACGCCTTCTCCCTGGTCTTGGAAGCCTGAGTGATGTGATATGAAGATTGGTTAGAGGTCATTTATGCGGCAGCCCAGTGCTAATCAGGCTCTCCCAAGCCTTCTTTTTTGCCTCCCAAATCCCTGCAACAAATTAACTTTTGCTCAAGATTGCCAGAAGCAGTTTCTGTAGCCAAGAATCCTGATTAATAAAAAAGAGGACTAGAACTAAAGATCTGATGATAGCTGAGAGTCATTTTTTCTCCTCAATTTTTTTCTGATTATAAAAGTAACCTGTGCTCAATGCAGAAAATTGAGAAAGTATAGAAAGTAGTTAGAAGCAGAAAAAAAGATCATATAATCCCATTACTCAAAGGCAGATGCTATTAATTTAGTTGAGATGATACTGTGTATGCAATTTAATATCCAGCATATAGAATTTGGCATTCCATTTTTTTTGGTTTCTTTTTAAAAATTACTTAACATACACCATGCATCATTTCTTTATTTTAACAACTTCTTCTTCTTCCTTTCTTCTTCTTCCTCTTCCTCTTCCTCCTCTTCTTCTCTTTCTTCTTCTTCTTCCTCTTCCTCTCTCTTCCTCTTCTTCCTCTTCCTCTTCCTCTTCCTCCCTCTCCCTCTCCTTCTTCTTCTTTCTTCTTCTTCCTTCTTCCTTTGAGACAGGATCTTACTCTGTGGCCCAGGTTGGAGTGCAATGGCGCTATCTCTGCTCACTGCAGCCTCTGCCTCGCAGGTTCAAGGGATTCTTGTGCCTCAGCCTCCTGACTAGCTGGGACTACAGGAACAACAACTTCTTAAATATTATTTAGTTGATTCCTAATAGTCTTACGGATGTATCATACTTTTCTAAAAACTGCTGCCATCATTTAACACTCTGGCTTCTCTCAAAATTCTATCATAAAGAGTAGTTTCCTGAACATCTTTGTTCATACATCTTGGTCTGACAGTTGTGATTCTGTCCATCCGCTTGATTCCCACAGTGGAGTTACTGTTTCAAAAAGAGCGAACACTTTTTTAAAGCTTTGGAAAGCTACTGCCGGAAGCATCTCCAAATGATAACATACCGATTTCTGTTTCCACCAGTGCTCTTAATGGGATTTTACAAAATGATCGATTTCAGAGACGCAAGTCATTGCTAATCTAACTTATTTGATTTATATTAATTCCGTTTTCTTCTTTCTGAATTGTCTATCTTTGCATTAATATTTTTCATGGGGATTTGCACGAACTCTATATATTAAAGCTAATAATCCTGTTACATTTGTTGAAAACGTTTGTATCAGTTCATTTACTTTTTTCCATCTGATTGTGTTGCTTTTAGCTATTCAAATGCTTAAAATTTTTATATCATTAAATCTAGCAGAATTTGTCCTTGTGAAGAGACCTTCAAGAAGTTCTTTGTGGTTTTAAGCTTGTCAAGTCCTCCTTGATCTCAGTGTTGATAATATTCGTTTTGAATAGTGTTTTGTCTGGAATCCTTTCTTTAGCAATACCACCACAGCTGCTTTCTTCTGCCCACCTTTGATTGGCGTGTCTTTATCCGCCTTCTAATTTTAACTTTTTGATTCAATTTTGTTTTAGGTTGTCTTTTATAAGCAGCACACAATCATGTTTTGTTTCGTTTTAGCCCAGTGTGAGCGCCTCTGCTCTTTTTTTTTGTTTTTTGGTTTTTTTGAGGCAGAGTCTCACTCTTGTTGCCCAGGCTGGAGTGCAGTGGCACGATCTTGACTCACTGCAACCTCCACTTCCCGGGTTCAAACGATTCTCCTGCCTCAGCCTCCCAAGTAGCTTGGACTACAAGCACATGCCACCACATCTCGCTAATTTTTGTATTTTTATAGAGACAGGGTTTTGCCATGTTGCCCAGGCTGGTCTCGAACTCCTGGCCTCAAGTGATCCTCCTGCCTCAGACTCCCAAAGTGCTGGGATTACAGGCATGAGCCACTGCACCTGGCCCCATCTCTGCTTTTTATTACAGAGTGTCACACATTGACTATTAGTCTAAAAACGGATGCATATGTTCTGATTTCTGGCATCTTTTTTGTATTCTCTTTTAGGTTTGCTATTTTCTTTCTTTTTTTTTTTTTTTGGTGGAGTTTCGCTCTTGTTGCTCAGGCTGAAGTGCAATGGCACCATCTTGGCTCACTGCAACCTCCACCTCCTGGGTTCAAGCAATTCTCCTGCCTCAGCCTCCCGAGTAGCTGGGATTACAGGCACCTGCCACCACACTTGGCTAATTTTTGTATTTTTAGTAGAGATGGGGTTTCGCTATGTTGGCCAAGCTGGTCTTGAACTCCTGACCTCAGAGGTGATCTGCTCGCCTTGGCCTCCCTAAGTGCCGGGATTATAAGCATGAGCCACTGCACCTGGCCAGGGTTTTCACTGTTTTCTTGCCTTTGTTATTTGCACTGTGTTTTTGTTTTCTTCAGTGGTAATTTGGAAGGTGGTTCTTAATTCTGGTAGCGGTTACTCTTTTTTCTTAATTTTAAAAATTTATTTGTATATTTATTGTGCTTTTTATTAAGATATGGTTACCTTGAAGTTTACTAAATGTAGCCCTAAACCTATATTTCTCTAATCATCTAAATGAAAAAAGCGTAATTTTTTATAGCAGCCTTCTAACAATTGAGTGGGTTTTACTTTTGTTTATTTTATTTTTAATCCTCTATGAAGTCCTGACTTTAATAATATAATCTGCGGCTGTAAAACTCAGATAATTATTACATATTCCTTATGCGTTTTTTTTCAAGAAATGGTTTTGAATTTTGCATTTAATTCAGTAACTATATTTACAATTATTTTCATCCAACTAAATATTTAACTACCTTCCAGGTAGCACGATTTTTTCTTTCTCTCTCTCTCTCCCTTTTTTTTTTTCTGAGACAGGGTCTCACTCTGTAGCCCAGGCTGGAGTACAGCAGCATGATCACAGTTCACTGTATCCTCAGACTCCTGGGCTCAAGTGACCCTCCCACCTCAGCCTCCCAAGTAGCTGGGACCACAGGTGTGTGCCACCACGCCCGGCTAATTTTTGTATATTTTGTAGAGATGGGGTTTCGTCATGTTGCCCAAGCTGGTCTCGAACTTCTGGGCTCAAGTGATCCTCCCATCTTGGCCTCCCAAGGTGCTGGGATTACAGGCCTGTGCCACCGTGCCTAGCCTGGTTTTTTCAACTGGAGCATATGTATGAGAATCACCCAAAGAGTTGTTTGTAATTTCACATTCCCTGGGTCTACATTCCACTTAGAGTTTCTAACCCTAGGGGTCTACGACAGTCTTCGCCTGATGCCCACTCTGGCCTCAGCCTTGCGATTGTAGGCTGAGGATGGCTACAGAGAGCATTGTGGGAGATAGGATGGAGGTGGGATGGAGAAGGGCTTTGGGAGAAGGTTTCCTGGGAAGAGGGAGTGTTCCTGGTTTCCCAATCAGTCCTGATGATGATGAAAGCACCTCTTGACCCCACGTCCACCTTTCCAGTCTCCAGTTGAGAACTGCTGGTATAACACAAAGAGAATGAGGCTTGGAAACTGGCTTTAAATCCTGCTGCCACCATCTCGGTCAGTTTTTGAACAACCTGAATCTTTGACTGTCAATTTTCCCATCAATGAAAATGATTAATTCTTACTTCATAGGGTTGTAATCACATAATCTGTAAAACACTTAGCACAGTGCTTGACAACAGCAAGTTCTTAATCAAAATTATTATAATTGCTATTTCATATCGACATGTCTATTGTTGTAGGGCTCCTTCTTTATCCAATTCTAATTGTTGCTTCCTTCTCTTGGAGGAAGTAAAGATCCAGCTACTCCTCGCATGCACAATCCGTTGTAATTTATTTTCTCCAAAGCACTTTGGTCACTACTGCTTCTGCGAGCCGCAGCTACCCTGAAACCTTTCTGTTCACTCCTCATTCATCAAAACCAGAGCAGTGCTGTCCAGCAGAAGTTTGCGTGACAGTGGAAATGTTCTATCATACAGAACATGGAGCTCCAGGCACTTGCATGTCGCTAGTGAGACTAAGGAACTGAATTTTAAATGTTAATTAATTTGAATGTAAGTAGCCACCCATGGCTAGTGGCTACCATATTGGCCAGCACAACTCTCTAGAGTGTCTTTCTTGCTTGGAAAGCCATTTTTAAATTAATGATCCACCTTACAATTAATGGCATGTTAGAAAAGAGGAAGTTCAGTGAGAAATTATGAAATTTAATGTTAGACTTAATTTTTTATATTTCCAGCCTTTCATAGTTTTAAATTTTGTTCTTTCCTTCAAAAATGAATATAGGGTTATTCTATGTAAATCCAATGAAGGTTGAGACGAAGCTGGTTTCTTGCTTAGAGCACGCCATGGATGGATTGCGTTGATGAGACCTGTTTCGTTTTATCCAGTTAAACAGAACATTTGGAGGAAGTTAAGTGCATCGTGAATTTTGCTGATGATCAACCAGAATGAAAATGCTTTGGAAGCTGGAAAGAGACAAAATGCAGAGTCCAATGAGGTCAGTGACTTCCACATTTATTTTTACTATGACCCACAGTATGAAATTCAGCTTACGGCATGGACAAGAATACACATAAAAACATACATCATGGAAATAAAGATTTCACAAGAGCTATACTTTACCTTTATTACATGTCGCATTTTGATAGTCTGTATTTTATTCTAACCTCTTCTGTGCCATTCTGTTGTATTTTAGTCTATTTCATTTTCCATCTACTGGTCAAGATTCACTAAATTGTCTTCCAGACCCACTATTGGGTTCCAATCTGCAAACACCAGATTTTGTCTTTGAGAGTCAGAGGGAAGAGGGGTGACTTCTGAGTGTTGGGCTTCAGAAATAAACAGGGCTGGAGGCTAGATTAGTTTGCTAGGGTGCCATCAGGAAATGCCACAGGCTGCATGGTTGAAACAACAGAAATTTATTTTCTCATGGTTTTGGAGACTGGAAGTCCAAGATCAAGGTGGCCGCAGGGTTGGGTTCTTCTGAGACCTCTCTCCTTGGCTCGCAGATAGCCACTGTCTCGCTGCCTCTTCATGTGGCTGTCTCTCTGTGCATGGACAGTGCTCCTGGTTTTTCTTCTTCCAGTCATATTGGATCAGGGCCCATGCTAATGGCCTCATTTTAACATAATCACCTCTTTAAAAAGGTGGTGACATTCTGAGGTACTCGGGATTGAGACTTCAACGTATGAATTTTGGTGGGACAGCAGTTATGCAAAGCAACAATGCAAAACTTAATACATGAGTGCTGAAGGTTCTCAGGCTCCAGAAAAAAAAAATGGGTGCATAAAGCATGCTACAAATAAATTACTGCTATCTTAGTGAAAAGAGAAGTTGGCTAGGCTCAAATCATAAATTCTGAATTTAAAATATAAATGTGTGTGCTTGCTGATATGAATATCTAATAAAAATCCTCATGCACACATTTGGCTTACCAATCAATATTTCACTCAAGGTTCACTTATCATAAGTGAGAACTGGAAGTTCTTTTGCAATTGGATGGGGATGCTGTCTGGTCTCAACATGCTGTTTTTGAGAACACTTGAAGAACAGACAGCATTTTCTTTGCAAACATTAACTTGCCACATCTTACAAAATTATTCCCCTCGGGCCACCTATATCAGGATGGTGGTATCTCAGTTTTCCAGTTACGGAACCGCTCAGTTCTCTCTCTGAGAATCGAAGCACCAGTGACCCAAGCTAATGCTAAATGAAGAAATCGGCTGGTTCTCATCCAATACAGCTAAACCAGATGGGCTGCTTTACCAACTTCCAGGCCAGCTCCATCTATTTTTCAACCCAAATTTAATAGATTTGTGCCCTGCCTGCCTTTTTCATTTGTTAGACTCTGGCGAGAGAAAAGGAACACATTTTTAATACTCCCCTTTGTAAGTATAAAAATAATACCTTCCAGCTCACAGAAAATAAAAGAAGTTAAATAAAAATGAAATATAGGTCATCTGTAACCCCACTATCTACTTTAAGGCTTTGGCATATTTCCTTCCAATATTTTAGTGCATTTTTATAATGAAAATCATACTACATATATAGTGTTTTTATCCTGCACGTGTTGCTTATTATTATATCCATTCCATTTAAAACCTCAAAGCATTATTCTTTCCTGGTTACTAGATATTTCTTTAAGTTAGTCCAGTGGAAGTGGGAAGATGGCAGTCCAGGGTGAAACTCAAGCCGAGAGGATAGTCCACAAACCAGCCAAGGTGATCACCAGGGCAGCAGACCAAGAGAAGATCCTAAACTCCTGCTTAATGACCTGTGGGGTAGAATGCGGGGGAGGGGAGCATTTGTTCCAGGAAATTCAATGTGCCCGAAATTGGTGGGCAGAACGAGCCATAAGAGATCAACTCCAAATCCTAGGCTTGTAGACCGTGGGTGCAGAGAGATAGCTTTTCTGTGAATCCCTGCATCTCATGTGTTCTCAGCCCCACTTACTCACTCAGAAATCCCAGTCCCTTGTGAATTCTTCCCTAGGTGTCCGGGGAAAAATAGGAGACACTTTGTGTGTTTGCAGCCATCAGTCTGGGCCACAGGGCTCAGTCGGCTTCTGCTTCTCTGAATTCTCTCTCAGCCATCTCTGCCCTCCTTTGAAGGGATCTCTGCTTCACCAGCCTCTGCCCCATAAAGGGACAAATTCAGGAAGATTCAGTCTGACCACTCATGATCTCCATCCTCGTACCCTTTAATTACCCAGCAGCCTTTTCCCGTGTGAGACATTCTGTGTTGGGACCCCTTGGTTCACACAGGCAGCCTTCCCTCCACTCCTCCCCTACAGAGTCACAGCTGCATTCGCTGCTTCTCTTGGAATCTCAAGCTGTGTTGCCGAATCCACGTGATCACAAGTCACCTTCTCTTCTGGGATTAATTCTTTTTTCAAGATTCTCCCCTGTCCCCATCCCTTCTTGCAAGCGGCTTCTGTTGGCCTCCTCTTCCACCCTACCAAGTCTACCTGACATGTCTGTCTATATCCAAACTCCAGCGGTGGCCTCGAGTCAATGCAGCTTCTGCTTTGATGCCCGTGCCCATCAGTTAATTCAAACCTATACCCAGAGGCCGGGAATGCCCAAAATATATGAGTCTCTGTTCTGGCCTAACAGGAACCTCTGCTACAGTGACTTAGCCCTTCCCTTGTAAGGAAATCATGGAGCACTTCGTTATTATAAATATTACTGTAATGAACATCTGTTTGTATAAATCTCCGGTAATCATCCACATCTCTGGTCATTTCTTTCAGGAGGATTCCTAAGTGTGAAATTACGCTGTCAAAAAGTATACACATTTAAAAGGGTCTTGAGCCATAGTACAAATTGCTTTTCACAAAGATGGTTCCAACTGTCATGCACACCTTTCACATAGGACAGTCAAAAAGGCGCATTTGAGAATGCACCCCTGTGTTTCTAAGGGTGTGGATGAGTGGTGGCCACACGGACCCCTGGAGTTACAGCCAGAAAGCCTCGGTTTAAACCCTGGCTTGCCGACTACGTAACTGTAGTGGGTCACTTACTTTTCTAAGACTTGGTTTTTTCTCATGTCTAATGGGACTAATCACACCTTCCCAATAGAGGTATTGGAATGAATACGGGAGAAACTGCACACATGAAAGTTAACTCACATCCCCTTCCAGCTCTGCTTGGAAACTAGTTACTCTTGGAATCTAATGAGCGTTTACATGCTAATGACCAGTAATGATCTGATGACAACGCTCCCCAGCAAACTGCACCAGTGCCAGCTAATGGGAACAATGGTTGCTTTTCTTTTGACTAGCGAGGATGGAGGCTAAAGATGGGGGCTTCCCCAGGACCCCCAGGCCACAGCACGGCCTGCTCTGCCACGCTGATTGGGTAAGATAAAAGCCACATGGTGAACGCAAGACTTGGGGCTAACATTTTTGTTTTAAGAACGTTTCCAGTTTTGAATTCAGCTGAATACCCTACTTGCCAACCATAGCAAAGTACAAATACAATTCAGCACCCCGTTAATCCCAATATTATTACATGTGTGGTTTTCATTTTCATTTCACATTTAATATTTATTTTTCTCAAGAGGAAGCCAGGACTAGATTAAGCATGTGAGAGTCATCCAGTCCGAAGGTCAGGGAGGTATTGGTAGAGCAGGGGAGGCAGCAGCTTCTGGGGGAAGCAAAGACTGTGGCCGACTTTTGTTCACGGCCTGATGGGTAACACTCATTGACCATTTTTATGGACTTAAATAGTAAGTGGCTTTTTGGACTGACTAAACAAAAACCATGGGATGTATGAACGCATTTAGATTCATCTCTGAGTCTTTGAATATACCCACCTACTCATTCCTGCCAATCACCTTCAAATCACAGGAGCTTGTAAGTACCATGTTAGCTCTAAATGGACCTTGGCCACAACCTCCTTCCCTCTGTCTGCTTCTGTGCGATGTTGAGCTTTATGGTGTTTATTGGCTGGGCTTTAAACAAAACAGAAAAGCAACTGGAAAATCAGTGGCTTAATTCTTTTCTGGAATTAAATTCCAGTCTAAGAAACTACAGGAGGACACTCACATGCAGAATTTTGTTCTAATCAGACTAATAAGAGGCCTATCTCTGGAATGAAGGAACTGGGGAAGAAAAAGTTGCTTCTAAGCTATTTATAGAATATTCAGAAGAGCAAAGAAGTTCTTTGAAGTTCTCTTAAATAGGAAGAAGGTAAAGGTATAATATAATGCCCAGGTGACTTTTTTCATCCTCCCAGAAACCTTTTTATTCTGCAAATATTTAGCAGCTGTGAATAGGGAGGTCAGCAGAAGCGTGTGAAACATTCAAGGCTGTTGCAAGCCAGATGCTAGGTATGGATCAGATTTATGAGAGGGGTTTGGACTTTTGTTCCTGCCTACCATGTGGGGTAATAGTAAAGGATTTTGAGCAGGGAGAATGACACATCTGAATAATGCTTTAGGAGCAGGATGCGCTGGAAGCAATGTGTGGTGATTCAGGAACGAAGACACTGCAGGCTGGGACGCCAGGTGGGGAACATGTCAAATCATTAAGGAGAGGGTGGATGATGTGGTTTGGCTATGTCTCCACCCAAATATCTTGAATTGTAGCTCCCATAATTCCCACATATTGTGGGAGGGACCGGTGGGAGGTGATGGAATCATGGGGATGGGTTTCCCCCATACTGTTCTCGTGGTAGTGAGTAAGTCTCATGAGATCCGACGGTTTTATAAGAAGAAACTCCTTTCACTTGGCTGTCATTCTGTCTCTTGTCTGCTGCCACGTAAGACGTGTTTTCCACCTTCCACCATGATTGTGAGGCCTCCCTAGCCACATGGAACTGTGAGTCCATTAAATCTCTTTTTCTTTATAATTTACCCAGTCTCAGGTATGTCTTTATCAGCAGTGTGAAAATGGACTAATACCTGAACTAGGCTTTCAGAACTAGGAATTATCTTAATTCGGGTGCCCCCAGAAGCAGGCCCTGAGACCAGGATTCCAGTGCAAGTATGCAAGTAGTTTATTTGGGAGGCGATCCTGATCAACACTGGAGAGAGAGGAAGTGAGAGGGAAAGAAAGTAAGTGGGTGTTAGCAAGTCAGCTACTGCTGTGGGCAATTAGAGCTCCATCCTGATGGGGAGCCCTAGGAGACTACCTAGAAGACACCTCAGAGTTCCCCCTGCAAGAGACAAGGAAGGTGGGCATTTATTCATCAATTCCCCACCAACCACTGGTGAAGAACTGCTTCCAAAAGCACCCCCCAGCATTCCAGATTCGCCCTGCATGTGGGCCAAATGTGCTCCAACAAGATGCCCGCAGGAAGAGAGTCACAGGTGCCTGCAATGAACAGCCTCGGGAATGGAGAGGTAAATGTCAAGGGAATCCGGTAGAACAAAAACAGAGCCTCACACAGATGCCTGTTTCTCCCTGGAGATACTCAGGCAGTCTTGGATCTTGTAAACGGAACTTAGCTCTCTGAGTAGTAGGGTGGAAAGATTCTGATTTGACTTTCTTCTCTAAATTCTGTGCTTCCTTCATCTTCAGTGGCAGGCCACGCTATACACACACATTACATTCTTGCATGCACTGAGTCCCAGTTTTTAACCACGCCCCTTTAAATTCTACTCCATAATACATATTTCCTTGAGGAACTTGCAGTTAGCATTTCTGCATATCTTTTATGGAATCGTATTTTTAAAACACTTCTCTAATGAGATTGCAGAAGACTGGAAGTTATAGTAATGAAGGTATTAGCCAGGCATGTGATATCCAAGGTAGGAAAGAAAAACACATTAAGTCAACTTGCCATAACTTACTCCAGTGAAGCTGGCAACGAGCAAGCCATCCATCTCCATCATTTGCTAGAATTAGTTCAAAGTCCGGCTAGGGTTCAACCGAGAAGAGAAACTTGCCAGGACTTCACATTGGAAACCATTCAACATGAAAACCGGCATGACATATTTTTTCTTCAGGACCGCATGACTCAAAACTGAAGAAATTTGAGGAATTTCTAAAAAATTCCATAAGAGGTCAATGACAATTTATCTCCGAGAAAAAAGAAGTGACTTTCTTAGGGAAACCGTAAGTTGCTTGCATCTGTGGACCTTAAAGTGTCCTTTTCGGTTCTCTTGCAGTTAGTTGATTAAGGGGGAAGGGAGTGAGAAAGTGCTAACAGCTCCCAGGGTGGATTTTTCAGTGCTGAGGTCCACCCAGTGAACTCCCGAGCCAAGTAACCAACACTTGAAAATACGTTTACATCATGGAAGTAGAAAAGCCAAACGCCAGCTGGCCTTCAAGAGAGGGAATAAATGTAAAGCCCAGAACCAACACGTGGCATGTGTTAGCGAGGGAGCATTCTCTTCATTTTCACTGGTCCCTTTCCTTTGACCACAGTCCCTCGCAGCCCCTCAGGATCTGGTCTGGGAGGCAGGGGGCGGCTCCTGTTACTTTCACACCCAGTTAGAGTGGCCTGGGGGCTGACCGAATTTTCATTAAACCAGTAGATGGTCATTGCGCACCTACTGAGTGCAAGGGACGGAGTCAAGCGCTTTGCAATTGGTAAAGGTAAGTCGGCCTTGGAGGGCGTTAGAATTCCATGGGGGAGGTGAGAAGTTCCAAGGATACAGTGCTGTCGCCATGCTGTAACGCCCCGTCGTACCTGTAACTGTAAAAAGGGTCCCAGCCGGGTGCAGGGACCTACACCTGTAACCCCAGCACTTCAGAGGCCGAGGCGGGAGGATCACTTGAATCTAGGAGTTTGATACCTGCCTGAGCAATGTGGCAAAACCTAGCTCTACAAAAAGTAAAAAATTAGCTGGGTGTGGTGGTGTGCCTGTAGTCCCAGCTACTTGGAAGGGAGAATCACTTGAGCCCAGGAGGTCGCCCATACTCTCCAGCCTGGATGACTAGTGGTAGAGCTGAGATTCAAATCCAAGCAATCTGGCTTCAGAGCCCACGTTCTTAACCACTATACTACCTATCACACAATAACTTTTAAATATTAGATTGTTTAGGTATACAGCCGTCTCTCAGTTACTTTGGAAAATTCCATGAGGTAGAGAACTTACACTTTCATGCTTATGTTCTAGTACATGGTACATAGAGTCTGGTCCTAGGATATTCATTAAGATCCAGTGTTTTTTTTTTTTTTTGAGACAGAGTCTTGCTCTGTTGCCCAGGCTGGAGTGCAATGGCGCCATCTCAGCTCACTGCAACCTCTGTCTCCTGGGTTCAAGCAATTCTCCTGCCTCAGCCTCCCAAGTAGCTAGGATTACAGGCATGTACCACCACACCTGGCTAATTTTTGTATTTTTAGTAGAGACGGAGTTTCGCAACGTTGGCCAAGCTGGTCTTGAACTCCTGACCTCAGGTGATCCACCCGCCTTGGCCTCCCAAGGTTCTGGGGTTACAGGCATAAGCCACCGCACCTGGCCTCATGAAGATTCTTAATAAATATGTATTGAACAAATGAATGAATGAACTTGAAGCCCTAGTGAGGCTCTATGGCTGTTCGGAGAAGAAAAAAAAGACATTTAATCACAGGCATGAGGGAAGGCTGCATGGAGGAAGTGGCATTTAGCCTCTGCCTTGACTGGTAGATAGAACATGGAGGTAGAAGGATATCTTGCAATTCCATGCTGCAAATGCAGACCTTTGGTCAGTTGGAAGGCCTGCAGCCTGTAACTTGGCAAGCCTGCTTCTCAGAAGAAATAGGCATTCCATGGCCAAGTACCTTAGCAATGGTCCAACTGCCTCCACAGGCTCTGGAGACAGAGTGAGAGGATGGATGCCCTGCAGATGGAGCACGGAGCATCCGGGAGGCCAGGGAGTATGACTGTACCACCTGGCTGTGCTGGGCTGAGTCCCATCCTGGAGCCCCAGGACTCTGGGCGACCCAAGCGGAGGTCTGCTTGTCCATGGGATGTAAGGACAGGGGAGGGGACCCACAGGCCACTTCTGGCGCTACGCCGATCCAAGGGGCTGCCACTGAAGGGAAGCGCCTAATATTCATCTAAGATAGAAACACTTTCAAGTCACACCCTCTTTTTTTTTTTTTTTTTGAGACTGGGTCTCACTCTGTTCCCCAGGCTGAAATGCAGTGGCATGATCTCGGCTCACTGCAACCTCTGCCTCTGGGTTCAAATGAGTCTCATGTCTTAGCCTCCTGAGTACTTGGGATTACAGGCACATGCCACCACGCCCAGCTAATTTTTGTCCTTTGATAGAGATGGGGTTTCACCACGTTGGCCAGGCTGGTCTCAAACTCCTGACCTCAAGTGGTTCACCCGCCTTGGCCTCCCAAAGTGCTAGGATTACAGGCGTGAGCCACCGTGCCTGGCCTCAAACTCTCTTTTTGCCCCCTCTCCCATCTTGCCAGGGCCAATTTTTTCCTTTCCCTTCTATCCACTTTATTATGATCTTCACTTCTCCCTCCCCATTCATTATACAAACCACTGCAATTTTCCCTCAGCCCCTGGCAAGCCCATGCAACTGCTCACACAAAAGCAGTAAGGGCCAAATCCGGTTCACATGATAGTGCTGGCCCTTGCCTCCTCCTTACACTCTCCGCTCCTCACTTGCCCAGTGCCGTCCTCTCCTCGGGTCCCTCCTCATCTTTGACTTCTCATTCTTCATCTGTTTCATGTCAACTGGGTAGTTAAAAATAATCAAACTTGGCCAGGCACGGTGGCTCACGCCTGTAATCCCAGCACTTTGGGAGGCTGAGGTGGGTGTGGATCACGAGATCAAGAGATCAAGACCATCCTGGCCAACATGGCGAAACCCCATCTCTACTAAAAATACAGAAATTAGCTGGGCATGGTGGTGCACACCTGTAGTCCCAGCTACTCAGGAGGCTTGAGTCGGGAGAATCGCTTAAACCTGGGAGATAGAGGTTGCAGTGAACCAAGATGGCGCCACTGCACTCCAGCCTGGCAACAGAGTGAGACTCCTTCTCAAATAAATAAATAAATCAAACTTTTCGAAAGGGAGATTTTTATAAGAACTTCAAAGAAAATAATATATTGATATGAGCATATCAATGCAATCCAAACCTAAGGTCCTCCTTATTGCAGAACTTAGCTAGTGAAATGAGAAAATAATTTCTAGGAAAACATCTGAAACAAGGAGATTAAAATGTCAAAAGTTATCAAAGGTGCCTCAACTGTTTCACAAAAAAGTGTTGTTTTTTTGTTTGTTTGTTTGAGACCTAGTCTTGCTCTGTCGCTCAGACTAGAGTGCAGTGGTGCGATCTCAGCTCACCGCAGCTGCCGCCTCCCAAGTTCAAGTGATACTAGTGCCTCAGCCTCCTGTGTAGCTGGGATTACAGGCACGTGCCACCACACCTGGCTAATTTTTGTATTTTTAGTTGAGATGGGGGTTTCGCCATGTTGGCCAGGCCAGTCTCGAACTCCTGACCTCGCATGATCCACCTGCCTTAGCTTCCCAAAGTGCTGGGGACTATAGGCAAGAGCCACCACGCCCAGCCACAAAAAAGTATTTTAATAACTTTCCTAAATTGTGAAATTCAAGACTCTGAGCATAGTTGAACAGATTTTGTTGATATTATAGAAGCAAAAGGAATAATATCTTAAACTCTATTGTTGGTACTTGAAAAAAGTTATTTATTTATTTATTTATTTTTTTTTTTTTTAAAAAAGAGAAAGAGAAAGGGGAAGTTTTTTTTTTAGGAGAAAGAAAGAAGTAGAATAAAAGAGAAAAAAGAAAGAGGGAGAGAGAACGAGAATCTTGCTCTATTGCTCAGGATTTCATTTAAATCTGTGAAATGCTTATGCAATTACTAAAAAGTGATGTATTTCCTATTATATGATCACTTTTAGAATAGGTATGATATAATATTGAAAAAAATATATGTTTTGTGGATATGGGGTGGTAGGTTCTGTAAGTATTTATTAAATTTGCTTGTTCCAGGTCTGAGTTCAAATCCGTTTTTTTTGTTTTTGTTTTTTTTTTTTTTTGCTCTCCGTTAGGTTGGTAGATCTTCCTCCATCCCTTTACGTTAAGTCTTTGTGTGTCCTTGCCTATAAGAAAGATCTGAATACAGCGTACGGATGGGTTTTAACTTTTTATTCAGTTTGTCTAACTGTATGTTTTGATTGGGGCATTTAATCCCTTTAAGTTTAGGCTTAATATTGATATATGTGAATTTAATACTGTTATTTAAGGCTAACTAGCTGTTTGCCCATTAGTTGATGTAAATTCTTCATTGTTGTAATATTCTTTACTTTTTGGTA
>PVKP010022605.1:0-37457 GCA_004027715.1 Plecturocebus donacophilus | reverse complement strand
GACTGCAGAACCTCACCCGGGAGCCTGAATAAATTCCCTTGCATTGGATTATCTTGGTGCTGGCCTCAGTTTCTTCGTTTTATCCTCGGAAATAAACCTTACAAGGAGTTCTATTACTAAAGGGAAGATTGGGAGATTAGATAATGAGGGGGAAATTGCAGGGTTTTCCACAGAAGTGGATAATATTATTTAGCTGTATCAGACTATGAAATGCTCCATCCAGAAACTGACCTAAAAGAAGGCACATCAGCCACAAATCCAGAAGTTGGAGCTCAAAATGAGTCTTGGGGTATCCACCTTTGAAAGAGAGCTGCTTGTGAGTCCAGTAGGTATGAACTTTTGAGGATGTACATACGGAAAGAAAGGAGTGACATGGAAGAAGCCAGAGGAGTGGATTTGTCAGTGGAATGTCTTCCCCCAATTTCTTCCCCCATTCCTAATAAGACAAGAAACTCCCAGATTTGTAGTTTCAGCAGTTTTAACTCCACTGCCCCAGCTCCAGAAATTAGCCCTGATTGGTCTAAGCCAATCAAGGAATCAGATTTCCCTAGTCACACTGATAGGTTCAGGGATGAACCCATCACTTAAACTAGTCCAACCAGAGGGAAGTTCATAACTACTGTTTTGTGTTTGGGACAGCAGAAACCATTTTTCTCCTTGGATGTAAATGAGGAAACTAGTCCTGGAGCAGCTAGCAGCCGTGTGACACAAAATATGCCAACCCAAGACGAAGCCAAAATATGAAGCAGAGCAAAACCAAGAGGATCCCCGGAAAATGGGCATACAGCCCTGGTGATACGCAGAACCTGTGAACCAAACCATGCCTGATCCTGCACCTCTGGAAGTTCCAACTAAGTAAGCTAAGAAACTTCTTATATTGTTTAAATCCATTTGGTTCAAGTTTCTGTCACTGGTAACCAAAAGTATTTCCAATAACAGCTGAGCTGAATATGTTTCTTCTTGATACCTAAAAACTCCTCATAAAGGCAAGGGCAAGTTTATCTCCTGAACACCTACTATAAGCACCTCATTGTGTGAGCCCTTGGCATCCACTAGCTCATGTCAGTCTCACAGTAACCCTGGAGGTAACTATAAATCAGGAAATTGAGACTCAAAAAGATTAGCTAACGTTCCCAGTGTCACTGTGAGAATAAGTGGCTGGCCTGAGGATGGAGCTCATCTGACTTAGGTCCAGTGCTCTTTCTACATCTTTGGCCTCCTATGTTATTTTTTGAACTATGTATATAAATAACAAAGGTTTATATGTTTACTCAAAATTCCATGTGGAAAACCATTCTGACTTTTGAAAATCTGATTCAATGATCAAAAACACATGTAGAATATTAGTTAGAAGGTGGTGTAGACTGTAGTAGGGTTTTATAGGCATCTTGGGCAGGTCCTTCAGAGTAATTGGGATGTGGAATGTGGAAGTCATTTTTATGGGAGAGTTGGGACATGGCCTCCTGTAGGCAGCCTCAGGCAAAAGAGTGAGTATATCAAGAAAAAAAATCACATTGAACCTGGTGATAAGGTTCATGAGGATGTTAATTAAAAGAAATCTCATATTTCAAGGCTGTATCGGTGATATAATTTCAAGCAATGGCATATGACTAACACACAACAGAACTATAAGGCTTTGCCCCAAGATGTCAGTATTTTTCTGAAAATGGTACATATGGTGTATAAATTGTCCATAGAATTCTCCTCTAGCTCACCCTCATTATCACAACGCCTGTGCTGCTTCTCCTCAAATGCTCTGCTTCAGCCACAGAGAGTAGAAAGATGACTGTATGACATTTTGCTTGATGATGATAAGGTTTGGTGAGCCACACTATTTTAGCCAATTCAAAGGCCTCTTTTTTGGGTGTTATTCAAAATAATTACAGGCATACCTCTTTTTATTGTGTTTCACTTTACTGTGCTACACAGATAACTACTTTTTTTTTTTTTACTAATTGAAAGTTTGTGGCAAGCTGGCCTTGAGCAAGCCTGTCGGGGCCATTTTTCCCAACAGCATGCACTCACTTTGGGTGTCTATGTCACATTTGAGTAATCCTCACGATATTTCAAACGTTTTCATTAATATTATATCTGTTATGATGACCTATGATCTGTGATCTTTGATGTTACTATTGTAGTTGTTTGGGGGTGCCACAAACCCTGCCCACATAGGATGATGAACGGAATCAGTCTACGGTGTATGTATTCTCACTGCTCACTGACCAGCTGTTCCTTTGTCTCTCTCCCTTTCCTTGGGCCTCTCTATTCCCTGAGACACAATAGTATTGAAATTAAGCCAATTAATGACTCTACAATGGCCTCTAAGTGTTCAAGTGAAAGAGTCACTTTAAAGGTCTCTTACTTTAAATCAAAAGCTACAAAGGATTAAGCTTAGTGAGGAAGGCATGTAGAAAGTTGAGACAGGCTGAAAGTTAGCCTTCTTGTGCCAAATAGTTAGAGCCAAGTCGTGAATGTGAAGGAAAAATTCTTCAAGGAAATTAAAAGCGCTATTCCAGAGAATACACAAATGATAAGAAAGTGAAACAGCTTTATTGCCGATATGGAGAAAGTTTGAGTGGTCTGGATAGAAGATCAAAGCAGTCACAGCATTCCCTTAAGTCAAAGCCTAATTTAGAGCAAGGCCTAAGTTTCTTCAGTTCTATGACATAGGTGAGGAAGCTGCAGAAGAAAAGTGTAAAGCTAGCTAAAGTTGATTCATGAGGTTTAAGAAAAGAAGCCATCTCCATAATATCAAAGTACAAGGTGAAGGTGCAAGTACTGATGGAGAAGCTGCAGCAAGTTATCTGGAAGATCTTGCTAAGATCATTGAGGAAGGTGACTATTCTAAATAATAGATTTTCAACGTAGCCAAAACAGCCCTCTATTGGAAGAAGATGCCAACTAGGACTTTCTTGATTACAGAGAAGACAATGCCTGGCTTTAAAGCTTCCAAATACAGGCCGACTCTCTCGTTAGGGGCTAATGCTGCTTGATGACTTTACGTTGGAGCCAGTGCTCATTGGACCATTCCAAAAATCTTAGGGCTCTTAAGAATGTTGCTAATCTACTCTGCCTGTGCTCTATACATGAAAGAACAAAACCTGGATGACAACACATCTGTTTATAGCATGGTTTGCTGAATATTTTAAGCTCACTCTTGAGACCTACTTCTCAGAAAAAAAGATTCCCTTCAAATGTTCATTGACAATCCACATAGTCACCCAAGAGCTCTCATGGAGATTAATGTTGTAGACGGAGATTAATGACATACAAGGAGGTTAATGTTGTTTTCATGCTTGATACACATATCTGTTCTGCAACCCATGGATCAAGCAGTAATTTTGATTTTAAAATCTTACTATTTAAAAAATATGTTTTGTAAAGCTATTGCAGCTATAGAGTCATTCCTCTGATGGATTCAGCAAAGTACATAAAAGCCTCTAGAAAGGATTCAACATTATACATGCCATTCAGAAAATTCATAATTCATGGAAGGAGGTCAAAATATTCTTGTTAACAAAAGTTTGGAAGAAGTTGATTCCAATTCTCATGGATGACTTCGAGGGATTCAAGATTTCAGTAGAGGAAGTCATTTCAGATGCGATGAAGAAAGCAAAAGAAGTAGAATTAGAAGTAGAACCTGAAGATGTGTTCAAATTTCTGCAATCTCATGAGAAAACATGAAGGGATGAGGAGTTGCTTTTCATGAATGAGCAAAGAAAGCGGTTTCTTGAGATGGAATCTACTCCTGGTGAAGATCCTATGAACACTGTTGAGATGACAACAAAGGATTCAAACTAAGGTGATAAACCAGTGGCAGGGTTTGAGAGGATTGACTCCAATATTGAAAGAAGTTGTGCTGCGGGTAGAATGGCATCAAACCGCATCACGTACTAGAGAGAAATCTTTCAATCACCGAAGAGTCAATTGACGTGACAAACTTCCTTGTTATTGTATTTTGAGAAACAAGGTTGGGCATGGTGGCTTACGCCTGTAATCCCAGCACTTTGGGAGTCCGAGGTCAAGAGTTTGAGACCAGCCTGCCCAACACGGTGAAACCCCGTCTCCATTAAAATTACAAAAATCAGTCAGGCATGATGGCGCATGCCTATAAGTCCACCTACTTGGGAGGCTAAGGCAGGAGAATCGCTTGAACCTGGGGGACGAGATTGCAGTGAGCTGAGATTGTGTCACTGCATTCCAGCCTGGGCAACAGAGCAAGACTCCATCTCAAAAACAAAAATAAAAACAAAACAAAACAAAAAAACTGCCACAGCCACTCCACCCTTCAGCAACCACCACCCTCAGTCAGCAGCCATCAACATCAAGGCAAGATCCTCCAATTAGCAAAAATACTATGACTCAATGAAGGCTCACATGATTGTTGGCATTTTCAAGCAATAAAGAATAAAGCACTTTTCAATTAAGGTATGTACATTGTTGTTTTAGGTATAATGCTATTGTAAACTTAATAGACTATAGTACAGTGTAAACATAATTTTATATGAACCAAGTAATCCAAAAATTCAGCTGGATGTGATGGCTCACACCTGTGATCTCAGCACTTCGGGAGGCCAAGGTAGGAGGACCACATGAGATCATTAGTTTGAGACCTGCCTAGTCAACATAGCAAGAACCTATCTCAACCGCCCAAAATTTTGTTTAATTATCCAGGTGTGGTGGTATTCACCTGTAGTCCCAGATACATGGAAGGCTGATGCAGGAGGATCTCTTGAGCACAGGAGTTTGAGGCTGCAATGAGCTATGATTGTGCCACTCTAGGCCAACCTGGGCAACAGAATGAGAACTTGTTTCCAAATAAGATAAAATAATAAAATAATTTAAAAAGAAACAAAAAAATTCATGTGACTCACTGTTACAACATTTACTTTATTGTGATCTAGAACCAAACCACAAGATATGTAAGGTATGTCTGTATTCTCTTGGCAGGATTAGAAATAAGAATTATTTATTTTTATATCCACAATAACTCACACACTGGGATTGTTCTTGAAATTTATCCTTTAAACTGAAATAAATACCTGCTCTATCTCCTAAAAAGCAGAAAAAAAAAAATACATGTCCTTACCCTCACTCCACATTTTTCTAACCGTTGGTTCCATTTCCTTCAGAAAGTTTACATCAAAAATGTTCTCAAAGCCCCCAAATTTAGCTTGAGAAAATACAGCTTCACTAATGTTAGTCTAATGATAAAAGTAGTTGAGAACTCAGCTTGCTCCAGAAGCCCATTTGCAAAAGCTGCTTTTACCACCTAAGCATGCATGTAATTATGTCTATAAATAAATACTAAAATGTCAATAAAAGAGGTTTACTGGGATCCTCTAATATCAGGTACTAGCTATCAAGTATATTTAAAGCCTTTACCATTTAATTTGTATTCTTAATTTGTCTCTTATGAAGTAAAAAGTATTTAAGAAAAAAAGTCTGCACCCATATTTTGACATTTTGTTTAAAAAATTTTCTATGTAATTATGCTATTTTCCTCTATGGCAGGGATTATCGAAAATGTAGAAAGTTCCCCTTCATGAGTACTCAGCTAAACCACATTTTCCGTCTCCCTTGCGTCAAGGTGATGCCACATGGCCAATCTTCACCACAGGTATATGAGTCCAAGTAGTGTGCCCCTACTAGATGGAGGCAACTGGGGTCAGACAGTCCTTCCCTTTTTGCATTTGTTGGCCAATCAGATGCAGAATACCCAGCAGAGGACTCTGAGGTCTAAGGGGCCACTAAAAACAAAAAGATCCCGGGTCTCTGAATGACAATGTGGAGCAAAACACCCCACTCACTCCAACCCCAGCTGATCCACCTTGGACTGGGACATAAACAAGAAGTGTACATTTGTCAGACTAAGTCACTGAAATCTGGGTACTGTTTGTTATAGTATTACCTAAATTGACCAATTCGTTGCCCTGTGGTTAAATATTGTCTAGGGCCTTTGGAAGGCCAAAAACTTGCAGGGCATCAAGTAACCAAGCAAATCCATGGCTCTAATAGTCTGAACCACGACACTTAGCCCTTAAGTTCATCCTGCCTTGCATTAGTTCCTCATCTCAACTGCAAGCACCTGGAAAACAGTCTTTACTACTTGCCTACTGCAACTAGTACATTTTGAACAATTAATCATAGTGGTTAATTAATAAAATGTTTCAAGAGCCCGCGTACTTTTAGTTAGAAAAGATCTGGAATGGGCCGGGCATGGTGGCTCAAGCCTGTAATCCCGGCACTTTAGGAGGCCAAGGCGGGCGGATCATGAGGTCAAGAGATCGAGACCATCCTGGCCAACATGGTGAAACCCTGTCTCTACTAAAAATACAAAAATTAGCTGGGCGTGGTGGCGTGCACCTGTAGTCCCAGCTACTTGGGAGGCTGAGGCAGGAGAATTGCTTTAACCTGGGAGGCAGAGGTTGCAGTGAGCCGAGATTGTGCCACTGCTCTCCAGCCTGGTGCCTGGTGAGAGTGAGACTCTGTCATAAAAAAAAAAAAAAGAAAAGAAAAGAAAAGAAAAAGAAAAAAAAAGAAAAGATCTGGGATGGAGAAACGAAAGTAGCATTTGCTGAAATGCTATTGAATGGCTGGTGCCTTGTAAGTTCTAATGCAGCTGTCTCTGGATATTGTCACCTGAAGCCTCTCACGCCACACAAGGGGAAGTCGAAAGCCTTCTCTGTAAATGTCTAAGGAAGCTAACCCTCCCATGGTCATCTGTAGTTCAGATTTCCATCCCCTGTTGCATCTATTCAGTTTGTGGATCATCTTTCCATCTCATACATTCCCCATCTGGCCCACTTCATGTCAACTCAAGCATGAAGTTCAACCTCTTCAGTTTCTACCACACACATACATATCTATGCACACACATGTTTGCTCTCGCTCTCTCCCTCTCTCTCTCAAATGCTGTTCATGTGTGTGATACACTTGATCAAAGATTTAGCCAGAAGAGAGATGGTTTCATCCTAGCAGTTCACCTAATTTCAACATTATCCTTCCTATTCTTCAAGGCTCTTTGGCTCTGACCATCAGACGTTTTGGGGGGTTCCTTCTTACAACTCCAGCTTCAGGTCATCTCAATAATTTTCTCACACTCTCTCCTCTTATCTTCCTTCTCATCTCTTTCCTTCCAGGTAATTCCAGTGCACCCCCAAACCATATACTTTTCACTCCATTATAGAAAGGGTCCAGCTTACCCCCAATCCTACTGCCTAAGGCTCCAGGCGCACACTTGCATATATTAACTGAGACTCAGCTGACCCAAAGGAACTTTCCTTCAGTGAAAGGCAGCCTTTCTAGAAAGTCATTGTGGCTTGTTTTTTCTTCCTCCACTACACACACAAATGCATATAATAATAAAACCATTTACCTCCACATTGGTCAATTCTCAGATCTCATCCTACTTGACTTCTCAATAGCATTTGACTCTAATGGGTCTCTCCCTCCCCTCTGAACACTTCTTCATTTGACCTCCAGGATAACATACCCACCTGGTTTTCCTCCTACCTTCCTGGCTGCCAGACTTCTTTACTGGCATCCCCTACCATCCCACCCTCTAAATGTCAGTTTTTGGATCTATTCTCTCTTTCTAATTCTACATTTACCAAAATTAGACGAGATGCTACCCCATTCAGTCTCACGGCTTTAAATATCATCTCTTTGCAGACAGTTCGCAAACTTCTATCTTTATTACAGATCCCTCTCCCAAAGTGCAGATTTATTTATCTAACTGCCATTGTATATCTTTACTTGGCAAATTCAGGAGGTCCAAAAACAAAGTCCTGATTTCCACTCCATGTGACAAACTGACTTCTCCCCAAACCTTCCCCCTCTCAGTAAATGGCGACTCCATTCTTCCTGTTGTTCATTCACCTCGAGTCCTCTTTCTTTAATATCCCACATTCACACCAGTGGCAAATCAGTTTTACCTTGAAAATACATAAAGCACCCAACCACTCCTCACCACTTTCACTACTACCACCCTGGCTCAAACACTAGCCTTTCTTATCTAACTGGTCTCCCTGGTTCTTCTCTAGGTTCTGCATTCTATTCTGAACACAGCAACCACAGCCATCCCGTTAAAATGCATGTCACTTATCTATCTAAAACTCTCCTCAACTCAGAGTAAAAGTCCTTACAGTGACCCATAAAACCCTACATGGTCTGACCCCTGTCACCAGACCACATTGATTACTACCCTCCCCCCGCCCCTCCTCTCCAGCCAGCTAGACCAATCTACTCTATTTCTCAACCATGCCACGCACATGCCTGCTTCATGGTCTTGGTTCTTATCTTCCATTTGCCTCAAATGTTCTCTCACATTCTTCATTTCTTCCTGTCACTATCATTTTCTTCATGTAAATATCAATTGCATACTTCGTATCCTCATTTCTGCTGCATTTTTCTTCTTACACCCTTATTACCATCTAACATATAGATATTTTGCTTACTTGTTTTGTTCATTTTCTGTCTTTCCTACCAGAATATGGGCAGCTCCTTTGATTGATGTTGTTCACTGCTGTATTTCAGTGGTTACAACAGTGCCTGACATGCAGAAGGTACTCCGTAAATATTTGAATGAATATCAACAACAGCTCTGGAAGCGATTTTTGTCCCATGCTGCATATGAGGAAACAGAAGGTCAGAGAGGTGACAGTAATGTGTTCAGTTTGTAAGCAAAGCTGGGATTCAAATTCAGTTTCACTGCAAACTCTAAATATTATATTAGTGTCATAACACAATATTATCTTCCAGAGTGACTCAGCACTTCACAAGGAGAGATCTCTGCTACACTTCTGAGGCCTGTGAAACCAACTGAAATCAACTAAACATTAGCAGTTTTCAAATACATTGTATACATTATCTCATTCATTCATTTAGTCAACAAATACTTAGAATCTATTATGTGACAGGATATGTGCCAGCACTAAGAATTCACAGATAGCAAAAACAGACAAGGTTCCAATCTTCCCAGACTTGAATCAGAAATCACACAAATCAATGGAAAATTGCACCTATGATAAGTTGCAATGAGGAAGATGTGTACAAAGGTCAGCCTATCTACAAGTCAGAGAAGGCCTTTCTGGAGTAGGGACCTATAAACTGAGTTCTAAAAGGTGAGTAGGAGGGGAAAGGGGGATTTTCTAGACAGAGGGAGCAGCACGTGCAAAGGCCCCAGGGTGAGAGGATGCATGGTGAATAGGAGGGATGGAAAGAAGTCCAGTGTGTCTGGAGCCAAGGGCTGTGGTGGTCACACTGCAGGGGAAAGCTGAAAGACAGAGGCTGGACTTCACAGGGAGTTGCAGCCCAGTTAAGATAAAGTGCCTTTTATCACAGAGCAACGGGAACCACTAACAGCCTTAATCTCAATCAAGGCTTAGCCAATTTTTCTTGAGCATCCATCATTTGTCAAACACAACAGATCCCTTAGGGAGATATTACTAGCCCATTTCCTGAAAAAGGAGATTGAGTCTTTTAAGAGTTAAGTGACAAGCCCAAGGTCACATGGCTGGCAAGTAGCAGAACCAGAATCTGGAAGCAGACTAGATCAACTTTAAAGCCCATGTTCTCTCACCTAGTAAATGAGAAAAGGACAGAAATACTGAGGAAACCAGCATTTGCCCCTCACCAGGGGCAAGATGAGGCCAAAAATTCCCAGTCACCTTCAAGATATCTGCAAGAACCTCTGTGTTCCATCCTTCTCTACTCACCTGCCCTGAGGTAGGAGAGGTCTGTTCCTCAGCTCTCTGGGTCATCAGGGCTGCTTTTCCAAGTCGTTGGGGCCCAGGCCAAAGAGCAGGTGCTAAAGAGATGAACAAACATTGGGGTGTGATTGAAAAGTGACTGAAAAGTAGAGGATCAAAAACTATCAATAGCTCATACAGTCCCAAGAACTATAGGAACAGAGTAACTCAACTCTGCATTTCACTTGGCTTTTTCAAAAAGTTATTATTAATTATATTAGTATTATTATTTTATTATTTTGGTGAAAGATTGAGACAGTGGAAAAAGGACTGGATTGGGAGCAGAAAGGCCTGATTTCAAGTCTTAGCTCTGCCATTTGAAAACCTGATCCTCAGTTTACATAACTAAAGGAGGCTTTAGAGGGTGATTGGGAGCGTTAAAATAGATAATGCAGTGAAAGTGCTGTAAAGAAGATTTAAGATGTGAGATCATTTTTGTGGATGGACATTCAACTTTCACAGTATTATGGGACACATCTACTGCTCTGTTTTAGAAACATCATTATTTTCTTGGTTTCCTTGGTTCCTCCTCCAGCAAGCTGATCCTGGAATGTTGGGGCCACAGAAGTCTGTCTTAGTGTCCTTTTTTCCCTCTGCCACGAAGACTGTCTGTAGGTGATCATCTCTGGTCCCATGGCCTAAGCAACGACTATCTTGAAACCTCTCACAGAAGCTCCAGAGCCATTTCCCAGCTAGATCTTTAACATGATGTCCTGCAGGCCTCTCAAACATTGTTCAGAATGGAACTTGCTGTCTTTCTCCAACCCTTCAACACCATACACATCATCTTGGTGAATGACACACTCTCTCTCTCATGCCCGCTGTAAACTTAGTCATAATAATTTAAGTAACACGTATTAACAATTTAATAGTTTTTGGAGCCTGGTCAACATGGTGAAACCCTGTCTCCACTGAAAATACAAAAATTAGCCTGGCATGGTGGCAGGCACCTGTAGTCCCAGCTACTCAGGAGGCTGAGGCAGGAGAATCGCTTGAACCCGGGAGGTGGAAGCTGCAGTCAGCCGAGATTGTGCCATTGCACTCCGGGTCTGGGGACAGAGCGAGACACCGTTTCAAAAAAAAAAAGTAGTTGGGCACTGCGCTAAGCATTTTATATGCGTTTTCTGATTTAAGCATCAGAAGAATCACTGGAGGTTTACGGTGCATTCATTAGCCGCCTTATTTCATAGAGAGGATAAATGAAGCTTAGGGCAATGTAAGACTGAGGCCATGGAGCTCAAAGCAGTGTTACTTTAGAGCCTTGCTCTGCTGTGTAGCCTCATATTCAACTCTTCCTGTTTCCTCATCTGCCCCATCCCCCTGGTCACCAAAACCAATGTAATTGTACCTCAAAAATAAATGTTTCTCAATTCCAGCCAGGGCTTCCTTTCTATTCCTACTGCCAATTACTTAGTCTTGACCATCAGTATCTATTACTAACATTCATTTATTTTACTTAACAATTATCTATAACACATGTGCTATGTCCCAGGCACTATTTTAAGCACTTTACAAATATTAACTCATATAATTCTCCTAACAACCCCATGAGATTTATTATCCCCAATTTATAGATGGGGAAATAAGTAACCTTCCGAAGATCACGTAGCTAAGAAATGATGGAGCTGGGGTTTGAACCAAGCAGTGTGGCTCCAGCTGTAATCTTAACCGTAAATTACATCATGACATCCCTGCATATAATCACAGCAGGGTTCTCGGTGGTTTCCCTGCCACCTGCTCTCTACTCAGCCTCAAGAAATTCTCCAGAATTTGTTTCACAAAAAGTGAAAACTCTGATCCTTTCTCCTACATATAACTACCTGGCTTTCTCTTGTTAGAACCTATACTCAACACAGGCTTTTGTGATCTGGATGCAAAGTAACATCCAGTCCTGCCTCCCTTCACGCACCATACCAGTCACTCCAAAATCATGAGTCTTACCCAGTCCTGTCCTTGATCCTGGAGCTTGCATCTGTTTTCACCCTCTATATGAAATGCCATCACCTCTGAAATAAAAGTCCACTCATTCTTCAAGGCTCAATGTCATCTCCTCTTAAGAAGCCTCATTCCTTTCCTTTAGTACTTATCAGAATACATGCCAAAGAATTTCAACTCCCTTTTCTGCACACCTTCCTTTCCATCACCCTCTGCCTCAAATCAGGCTGCTAAACCCTCTAAAGCTGACTCCTATCATGTGCATTATTTCAGCCCTTTCCATGACTCTCAAGACATAGTAGGTTCAGAGTCCATATTTGCTGGATGACATGTGGAGTCTATATAATTTGTCCAGAATCTTAAAGGTGGATATTGAAATACTGGGGCTTTGAAATTCCAATTTGAAAAGAAGGTAAGTAGTTTAAAATAAGTAGGAAAAGATTAAAAGTGTGCATTGTGCATTTCTTTCTATGGACAAAATCAGAATTGAGTGCAGGTGTACACAATTTGAGAAAATAAACAAAGCCATCTTTTAGGAGGATTTTCTTTTGGTTTAACAATCACTACACAACCTCAGCAGGCTGCGTAGTACCCAGAGCACACACATGACTCCCCCACCCTCTCAGAGCTGACATTGCTTGGGAGAGTGGGACATCTGTATGGAATTCATCCTCACAAGTGTTCCACAAACGTTAGCTGGAGTCTTTTCATGGTTGGTTAACTTTTCTGTTTGTTTTCCCCTTTTTTTGTTGCTTTGTTGTTGTTTAGTTCTTTTCTCTTGTTAATGTTGTTTAATTGTTTTCCCTGATTTGTTGTTGTTGTTTACTTCTTTTGCCTTTGTTGTTGTTGTTGTTTAGTTCTTCTTGTCTCTAGTTTATCCAATAATAATAATGGCAAACATTTACTGAGCATTTCCTGTGAAGCTGACATTGTACTAAGACTTCTGATAAAATCAATTTGTGGACTTCTCTCTTGTGAGCATTAGAGTGAAATAAAATTTCTGGATCTGAAGGTCAAACTGGCAGTAAACATGTTTGAACATATACCCTTTGAAAAGAATCTTCTTACTGGTGCTTCTATTGTGTCAGCTAGAATTCTAAATATGAGACCACAGTGTCAGGAGAAAGGCAGGCCTGATTTGGAAAGATGCTGCTAGATAGAATTGACTCCCATCAGCAAGACATGAGGGTATCTGCCTTATTTCTACCATAATGGGTGTTGTCCAATTTTTCATTTTTGATAATCTACTGAACTTTTAAAAAGTGGCAAATTGTTCCCATTTGTATATCTACAACTCTAGAGAATTGAACATCTGTTCATTTATGTTTGGACATTTTCAATTTCGATTCTGTGAATTATCTGTTTATAAATTTTGCCAATTTACTACTAGATTTTCATTTTCTGATCAATTTGCGAATATTCTTTATACTTAAGAGCTTATAATGCCCTTCCAGAAGGGACTGAAAAGAAATAAATGTGTATCAATAGAGAAATAGTGTCAAATAAATTATGACACTGCCATATTATGGAATGTTGTATTTTTTAAAAACTGAGCTAAATCTGTTTGTGTTGACTTGGAAGGATCTCTGGAACCAACTGTCAGTGAAAAGAAGCAAACTGTAGGTGATTTCTTTATCATTATACCATTTTTATTTATAGAAATTAGAAAATAAACCCAACTGGGTGCATGTATGTGTGTGTATGCATATGTATATGTTTATATAAATATAAATTTTGTATTTTATAGATAAGTTTGTAAAAACACAGGGACAATTGTGAAAGGGTACACACCAAACTGTCTCTGCAGAGAGTAAGCTTAGAAAAGGAGAGAGTAGATACTTTTCCCTTATATGCCACTCCATTCAATGACTTACTTCAGTGAGCAGTATTAATGATATTTTTTGAAATCTAATAAAAACACTGAATTTTAAAAATAAACTATGACAATCACTTCCCAAGCCCCCTTATATAAAGGTGCACAGTCCCAAATAAATTTCCAAAAATGCCAGGAACTAGAAAATGTATAAGTCATTTTGCCTTACCTTACCTTCAATGGTTCTGTTTCCTTAAATTACAGTTTAGAGAATGTTGTCATTTTCTTCTGTGTCATTAATGACACACATGTAAAACAAATCTCTCTCCCTCATCCAAATCTAAGGATATATTTATAAGGCTGAAAATGTCAGAATGGGAGCCAGAGAATGAAGGGGAGAGTCTTCAATGGGTGTGCCCTGGCACTCCCCAGCTGGCCTGGTCCCTGTTCCCACGGTGGCTGCCTCAGCTACCCTGGGGGCGTAAAATGCTCTCCAGAGCCCAGAGAAAGTTTCCCAGGTGAAATGTCTGCCGATTGCCCAACAGCTCACTGATTACAGAAGTCCTTCCCTGAGAGCTTTTCATTCCTTTTGTGTAAGTCTTTTCTTCCCCTCTTAAAAAAAGAAAGTACCCCTAGGAGAGGCCATCTACCAAGACTGATGCGCAATTTGCACCTCATTGAGAATGAGTTTATCTGCTTCTGTCTCCAGCACAGGATTAAACAGGAGGCAAAGGCCTGAGAGGCACCTGCAAAGGAGCAGAGTATAAGGACCGGAGGAAGACATCAGAAGCCAGAGGCATGGAAATGAAAACTGCTTAAATCACTCCTTTGCCTGAGGTTAAGCAATTTTCCCTGACATTAGCCTATTGTGGTAGGAGTGGAAAGGCAGGATGTGTGAGGCAAGAGAGGATCCACGTGATGCAAACACCCCGAGAGGCCCTAGGGTCGGCCCGGAGTGGATGACTGTCCAGATCACCAAAGACCTTCCTGCCCTTCAATGCTTCTTACCCATCTTTCGCACCGCCGTCCATCCTTCATGGAAAGAGATCAGGTACGTAAAAGTAAACAAATATAATCCAGGCTCAGCCGAGTTACTTAACATACCTTGGTAACAATTCTTTTCAACAGTAACACAAGCATAAAAATACTTACCTTTCAAAACTTTGGGGAGCATTAAATGAGATAAGGCATGCCTGGCATAATGCCTGGCCTTCAGTGGAAGACAGTACCCTTCTTGCTGACCAGAGAAAAGTCAGAACAATCCAAAAGAAAGGTCAAGGCTCAGCACAGCTGTCCTCCTTCTCTATTAAATGCAAGGTATTTTGGGATGCACAATTTATGTTAATTTGCATAATCTCTTGCCGATTCTGTTCTTATTCTGGGGATAGGTCACTTCAGTCATCAGCACTGTCATCCCGTCCTCCTTATAAGTAAGTGCCAGGAACACATATCAAAGAAAAAAGGAAAAAATAAAAAAAGGAGAAAGGAGAGGAGAGAAAAGGTGATGAAAGGAGAGGAGAGAAGAGGAGAAGAAAGGGAAGGGAAGAAAGAAAGGAAAAAGAGAAGGAGAGGAGAAGAGAAGAGAAGGAAGGGGATGTGAAGGGAGGGAAGGGGAGGGGAAGGGAGAGGAGGGGAGGGGAGGAGAGGGGAGATAAAACTGGTATGTTGAACAAACTATACAAGCTAACTATTTTCTTGGTAACTTAATTGGCATAACACAACACAGAGCAGAAAGGACCCTGGTAACATGCCAGAAACACTCAGGACCTTCAGTACATTCAAAGAGTTTCTTTCACTCTTCTTTTGCTGATGAAGCACTGGGCTGGCATTAAACCAGTAACATCCTATTTGTTTTCTATTTAGATGGTACCTCACTCTTCCACATGGAGTATCATGAAACCTTATGTTGTGCAAAAGATATTATTCACACCCAGCTGGGGCCATTTTTCAAGATTCTCCACCCAGGCATGGGAAAGACTGAGAATCAATAACTCAGCCTGCTGGGCAAATAATAATAGTAATAATATGAACTGAAAGGAAGTACCACCACATTCTAAATAAACGTGGCAAAAAATCAACTTTTTAAATCTTTTTTTATTGGAAGAGGAGGTGGTGGTGGTGGTGAAGAGGACAACAGAATTAAAAAGTTTAAACTAAATTTCCAAATGTTTACTGTTTACCTTCCCTGTCGTGTATTATCTTGATGTTATCCTCCCCTGCACTCCCTCTTGCTCTGGTTCTCTTTCATGCAGCACGAGTCTCTTTTTGCTATTTCCAACAACATAAAAGCATCCTGAAACACCACACACACACACACACACACACACACACACACACACACCCTCTGGGTTCCCACTCTCACCTTCACCTGCCATTTCTGTTTCTCTTTGCAGCACCCTGTCTCCTCTTCCCCATTTCCCATTCATTCTTTCATCTGCTAGGATTTTGACTATCACTTCCCAAAACCTCTCTTTTGAATGTCACCTCTAAGATCTCCTTGAAAACAAACCCAAAGAACAACTGTGTCTCAACAGCGTTCGGCACAGTTGACCTCTCTCTCCTTCTCTCCTCCATGCTGGTGGCTGTAAGGTTTGTTTCTGAGGATAAAACGAAGAAACTGAGGCCAGCACCAAAATAATCCAATGCAAGGGAATTTATTCAGGCTCCCGGGTGAGGTTCTGCAGTCCGGACAGGAGGTGCCGGAGAAGTCGCATGGACTCCTCTCAGACAGGGGGTTTTATAGGGAGTCAAACAGCTCAATTGGTTGTGGGAGAGCAAGACTGCTATTGGGTAAGTTACAAGCCTTGGCCTAGGACTTGGCCTGTTATTGGTTGTTAAGACTCGACTGCTATTGGTTGTTAAAACTCGGCTGCTATTGGTTGTTAAGGCTTAGCTGCTATTGGGTATTAAGAAGCTATGGTTGCAGCACCTTGTTTGCATACTGGGCTCCTTAAGGGAAGACCAGGCTGTGCGAGCAAGGGAGAGGGGAACATGCCTGAGCATGTCTGAGCTTGTTCGGGGCATGTCCGAGCTTGCTCGGGGCTTGTAAAAGGGAAAAAGGAGCGGGGGTGGCGGGGGGGGATGCATCCGAGCTCCCAGCAAGGCAACCGGCCTTACAGCGGCCATCCTCATCTTGTTTTCTGTACCCTTCACAGCCAGTCCTTCTGCCTGTCTTTGCTGGCTCCTCCTGGCAATCCTGAGTTTTCCCCTTCCCTTTTCTTCCCTTCCCTTCCTCTTTTGCACTTTCTTTGATGCATGATCTTGGCACTCATGGGAAAGATGGTGTAACCGTGCTAATGGCTAAAGTCACCTATATATCCCAAGAATAAAGTCAGGATTACCAAGGCCCTTTGTTTCTCCATCTGCATCCTCTTTACAGGATCTCAATCACATGACTTTAAAAACATATCTGTGTTAGTAACTCCCAAATTCAGAGATCTGTCTTCAAATCCCCAGTCTCATATGTACTACTACCTTCTCATAAGTTCTATTTCACAGATATTTCAAAGGTACCATGACCAAAAATGTGCTCTTGAATCTCCCTGCTCCCCAGTCCACTAACCCCCATCCCCAACCAAACCCCTTCAACTCATTGTTCTTCATTTGAGTAAATAGCACCAACAGAAACTTGGGAATCATTCTTGATCCTGCCCTTGCCACATGTATACACACACACACACACACACACACAAAAGTGATTTCAGTTCATCAACACATCCTAAAAGCCTCTCTTCCAAAATACAGCTCTAATCTGTCCATCGCTCTCTATCAACTTGCACTTGGCACCCTCATCTTTCACCTGGATGATAGTTACAATAACCTGCATCCTGCTCTCCTTGCTTCCACTCCTGCTATCCTTCTATCTAGTCTCCAAAAGGAGGCAGAAAGATATGTTTTTATTTTGCAGGTCATACTTACGCCCCACAAAAAGCCTTTGAATAGCTTGTTTTTTGTTGTTGTTTGTTTGTTTTGAGTCAGAGTCTCACTCTGTCGCCCAGGCTGGACTGCAGTGGCATGATCTTGGCTCACCGCAACCTCCACCTCCCGGGTTCAAGTAATTCTATGCCTCAGCCTCCCAAGTAGCTGGGACTATAGGCACCTGCCACCACAGCCGGCTAATTTTTGTATTTTTATTAGAGACAAGGGTTCACCATGTTGGCCAGGCTGTTCTTGAACTCCTGACCTTGAGGTCCACTCACCTCAGCCTCCCAAAGTGCTGGGATTACAAGTGTGAGCCACCGCGCCTGGCCAGCTTGCTAGGTTTTTCTTTGAAAAAAAAGTGCAAACTATTACCACAGATACATGGCCTGTATGATCTGGCCTCTGCCTCATCCTCCAGTGGCATCTCAGGCCACTCTTTCCACCTCACCATTACTTATCCACACCATCCTCCCAACAATACCTGGAAAACACCAACCCCTTTCACCTCAAAGCCTCTGCATGTGCTGTTGTCTGAAGCTGCTGGAATATTCTTCCCTGGATCTTCCGATGGCTGGTTCCTTCTCTGCTCCTAGATCCAGTTTAGGAGCAGTTTCTTGGAAGGCTACCCAGATCAGATTGCACCCCTCTGCCATCTTTATCACAGCACTTTATTACTTTTGCAATACTTCTTACTACATGTATTGGAGTGTCATGATGTTCAGCCTCTAAGATCACCCACCGTGACTCCCCCCACTTGGGATCCACAACCTTCTGTAGTCCCTTTCCACTCTGTACCAAGGCTGAGTTGTGTAACCAATACAATAGAGAAGAAGTGATGGATGGCATGTCACTTCTGAGACTAACTTAAAAGACACAGCTTCCATCTTACTCTTTCTCTTTCCCTCTAGGGTAACTCACTCTAGGGGAAACCAGATGCCGCTGTGTGACCAATACCATGGAGAGACTCACAGGCTGAAGAGTCAAAGTCTCCTGCCAAATGAGCTGGGAAGTGGGTCTACCAGCCCAGCCAAGCCTTGACATGACTGTAGCCCCAGCCAACATCCTGATCCTAACTGCAACCTCATGAGAAACTCTGAGCCGCAATTACCAGCTCAGGTACTTCTGAGTTCCTGACCCTCAGAAACTGTGCTGGATAGCAAGCATCTGTTGGTTTAAGGTGCTAAGTTTTGGTGCAATATGTTACTTAGCAAAAGAATGTATTTATTGATTATTTAAATTTATAAATATAATTTATATAAATTTACATATACATTATTTTACATATTCATTGTCTGTCTTCCCCACTGAAAGGTTTAAATCATTCACTATTGTATTACCTGTGGGTAGAATTCTACCTAACACACAGCAGGCACTCAATAGATATTTGCAGAAGAAACAATTAAAATGTGTTACTGTTTTTACCATCAATAAAATATTTATCACTCTACAACCTAAAATACCTGCATTATCTCAGTGAATCCTATACCTAACAGTAAACTAGATATGCCTTCCATTTCTTAATGAAAAACCAGCAGCTCCAAGACCTCTGGTGATTTGTTTATAGCCATCCTACCACTGTATTATAGAGCTAGTTTTCCAACCCTAGGCTTCTGATTTCAATCCCGGGAATTTTTCATCTACACACATTGACTCTTATCAGTCATCCACAGAGCATGAGCTCTGTCACTCCGATGTTCATGTTTCTGCACAAAGCATCCAGCATGTTCGTGTCCTGTGGCAGCTACCTTTTGCCTATCCAACTTGCGGCTTGACTCATCAGGCACACTTGACCCCATGTCAACACTGCATGGAAAAATTCCTGTGTGGGAGCACAGCATTGTTCATTTCTCTTTTAAATGTAATGTATTATATGTGTTTTCTTTCCTCTACTGAAACTATAAAAGGAAGCAAAAAACATGCTTAATAGCCCCCAGTACTCAATTTTAAATATACTACCAAGCTCCAAATTCTCCAGACTTCTAAAAGTAGATCATTTGTTCAATCCCTACACAAACATTATTTTGAATGATAGCAAGTTCCTGAGCAGATTATCTAAGAATCCTCCTTTCTCCTGCCCAAGTAAGTCCTAGTTTGGTACAGGTGAGAAAGAGCATGTGTTTAATTGAAATCAAGACTCAGTGATCAAAAAAAGGCTTCACGACTAAGCTAGAACATGTTTCTTTGTGCCATTCTTAAACCAAACACAACCTGATTTAAGGGATGAAAAAGATTTCAACGAATAAGTTAAATTAATTTACCTTCAAAATCAAGTTTTTGAAATGTTTTCAGTATCACATTCACTGATAATTACATTAATTATCATGTTTCTATAAGAAAATCCTGACCCAAGATAGAATTATTAAATTTTAATCAAGTTAGGATCCTAGATTTGTTTCTAGAGCATTCTTGGGTTCATTGCCTCTGATTTACATATAAAACGGGGATGATAAGATCCCTACCTCATAGATTTGTTGCTGTAAGGATTAAATAAGTGGTTAGAAGAGTGCCTAGCACACAGCGATCATTGTGTAACTGCTGGTTATTAACATTGCAGTTGTTACCATTTTATTGTTATTATTTTTATCATTATTATTAAATTCTTCATGTCTTTGCTTCCCTCTAATAAATTTAAAAATTTATTTTCTGAGCCAGGCGAGGTGGCTCACACCTATGGTCCCAGCTACTCAGGAGGCTGAGGTGGGAGGATTGCTTGAGCTTAGGGGTTTGAGGTTGCAGTGAGCTATGATTGTACCACTGCACTCCAGCCTGGGTGACAGAGTGAGACCCTTTTCCTAATAAGAAATAATAAAAACAAACATAAACATATTCTCTGTATGTGGGTTCTGCAGGACATATAAGCACATGTACCTCCTTCTAGTTGTTTCCTCCTTCGAGGCTACTTAAATAAGTCATTCCTATATCTTTAGTCATTCACTTCCTAAACAAAAACATTATTTAAGAAAGATCTTGGAGAATGTCCCATATACTATTCCTAGTTGCACCACTGCCTTCCTATGTCATTTTGCTCAAATAATGTCTCTAATCTGCCACCAGAGGATTTTATGATCCCTGGCAGTGGAGTGAGAAGTTGTAGCAATTATGGGACTGAAGAAATATCAAATAATTTAGGTTTTGTTTGAGAGGCACTGGGTACGAGACTTGGTATTATTCTTATTCTGTGCCCTGAGGGTAAAATAAGACTAAGGAAGCTAAGCATTCTTTGCCCAGATGTCTCCAATCAGGATTAGGTTCCCTGAGTCATTTCCAAGATAAAATCTAGATTGCCTTATCTAACACACCTTGAACTAAGAGGTAATACCTGTAAAACAATAGAAATTTTGGAGCTAGTTCCCTGACATGTTCATTTACATGAAAAAAATTATTTCTCACCATCAGTATTTTTCTCCCCATGATTTTCAATTGTCTCAGATAGATTAGATTATACAGATAGATAGATGGATGGATAAAATCTCCTTAAAGGAACATTAGTACTATGCAATATAGTAAATTCACTTCATCCTTAGTAGATATCAAATAATTTTCTTTGCATAACAAAAGGAAGGTTTTTTATAAGTTTTGTATATGTTTATTGACATATGACATGATGTCTATATACTTCCAACAAAAATGATTTAACATAACCATGATGAAGACAGTTCCAAAAGAGAAGCAAAATGTATTTTTTGGTAGTTTACCAGAGCAATATTTTACCTCAAATAGTCTAACTCCGGAGGGTGCATTTTTAAACTCTAAGTGACACTGTGTGTCATTCTGGTAGACTCCAAATACTATCTCTTTGTTAATGACTTAAAATTTTCTGCATTAACTCAGCCTCTTTCTTGAGCCCTTAACTGCCTACAGGGCATTTGTACGTGATCATCTAATAGAAGAGCTCAAACTTAACTAATCAATCACTCTTGTCTCAATGTTTACACAACACTTTGGAGAGACTGCAGGATGTCATGATCTAACTATATATAGCAATCTCATTTTCTAGAACATTAAAACCCAGAATGCAGAGATCTTTTGAAAATCTATTTTTTCAGTTTTAGCACATGGCAGGTATTTGACAAATGTGTGTTGAACAAATATCTGTTTTGGTAACTACATTTATGATGCAGGTTAACAAGAACATAGCACTACCAAGCAGGCAGAATGGAGTCAGGCTGGCTGACTGGGTGAGGATAGCAAAGAGGGATAAATGGTCACAAGAGGCCAGGGGATAGAACAGTCATGATTACAGGTCTCCAAACTACCTTTACCACACACCTGATACACAGGAAGCTCCAAACTCTCATCACTCACTAGGCCACTTTTATGACAGTTCTTTTGGCAATAGATTTTTGCCAGAGTGTGAAAGAATTTCATGTTCAAAGCTTCAGAGAAAGCTGATAGTTCTTCCTTTTCCAATAGGTCAAATATCAAGCAACTAACAGGGAGTATTAAAAACAAATAAAATAAACAATTTAAATTAATTTAAAAAGCAAAGAGAGTGGTTCAGATTTATAAAAACTGCACCAAGATGGTTTGGCCCCTTGCAGTCTCACTGAAGTCAAAAATGTCATAGCATGTTGAGGCAAACAAAGATGTCCTCTCCCAAAGCTGTAAAATTCGACTCTCCCACAGCTGTAAGGTGTTTCTGCAGACCTCCGCAGCAAAAGGATTTGCCCTGGTTGAGAAAAGTTCCATTCCAAACATAAAACAATCTCCTGTATTTAGAAGGGCATATGGGTTCTCAAACATGAGTTTGTAAGAGGTGCTATATATAAACTAACTATATAATTTATTTTCCAACCTGAGACACTTTTGAAATGGAATACTAATAATACCCTGAGATAACAGCATAAGTCAGAACTTTCCTAGGCACACCAGGGCAGGAGGTGATTCAAGCTGCAGAGGAAAGGAATGAAGGATTTAGGAATGTGTGTACAACTCTGTCCTCATGCAATCCCATGGTGATGAATAAACACAGAAAGTCCTCAGCACGTGAGACCCTACTAACTCAGAGTTTGTGCTAAATGCTGACACGTCAGATGATTTTCATACTTAATTTCATTACTTCATCTATCAAGAGTTTGGACTATCTAGGGACAGAGGCATGATGGATTTTGACCAGTCTATATAAATCCTCTCTATCCAATTATTCATTTAGTCTTTCAGCAAACTTTTGTTAAGCATCAAGTACAATCTGGGAACTAATTAGAGCTCTGGGCAGGGCAGTTACAAAAATGAATGACACATACCTTCCCTCAAAGAGTCAGTGTGCTAATAGGTGACATACATGAAACCAAATAATTGCAGTACAATATATTTAAATGCCAAAAACACATATTTCCCAAGAGAGCATATATGACTAGTTAAAATCCTTGAGGCTGCTGGCATCCCTCATTACACAGTGGCATCTTATTTTGTGATGTGAAACCCAGGTAAATTGTCATTCTTCCTTGCCTCACTTTTCTTACTGAGGTCTATTTGTATCTTAGTTCACAACATATACTTAAGATTTATAAAATTACATGTATTTAAATATCTTCCATAATTCAGGTTGTTAAATTAAAAAAGAACTCTCTTCTTTCTTCCCTTTCTTCTAGCTTTAAATTACATGGTTCTGTGATTTTCCTTTGCCTTTTATTCCACATGAGTAAAGGTTTGCTTTGCAGGAATACTTATTAAGAAAGTATGGCCACCTCAGCCAAATTGCAAAATACACCACACAGTTTTAAGTAGGAAGCCAGATGAATGAACAATCTGAAATTCCCCTTCACTTGAATACTACTGAAATGCCTCAGCTGTGAGGTGACATTTCTATGAACTTCTCTTTTTAAGAATTTAGAATTCTATTCTGTGGACCAGATCAACTCCCTTTTGAAAGCTGTTTGTGCTCCTATTTTTCCCCTCTGGTTTTAGAAGCAATCAACACCTCTGGTTTTGCTTTACTCAAGTCATCTAAACGATTGCAAGACGTCTGACATACATTGGCTCATTTATCTAGCTTTATTTCCTTTCAAATCAAGAAAGCTTTCCAAGTGGGTATGTTTATTTGAGAAAGGTAGACAGTGAAATTAGTTCCTTCATTGATGTATTATTTCTCCCATTTTGCACATAGTAAAGTAAAATTTGGTGGACAACTGTGAAACTGTCTGCCAAGCAACCCCTCCATGTTCTCCTGAGATCTAACCCCTTGCTTCCTTCTCCCTTAACCCTGGCCTCCAGGGCTACTCTGGTAGTCACACACTCTTACCTGACCCGAGCCCTGGACATTATTGGTGGTTCCAGAGTACACCCTGACCTACTCAGCCAGTCATATCATCCTGCTCCCTGCCCAACCACAAGCCTCACCAAAGCCAGATGGTTTGGGGTAGACTGGCCAGTCTTGGGCCAATTAAGTCCTTCAGGATTATTGAAAAGTGCTAAGATAGTTATTCCTCTCTCATAAAAAAAGTCATAGCATGAAAAATTGATGTAGATTTATACTCAGAGGACTTGAGAATTTCACATCCTTGCTCCCTGTAATTATTCATTTTATTATTGAAAACATTATTAATCTTTTTTGCAAAAGGTGATTTTTATTGTTATGCACTTCCCGAATATTAAGGAGGGTTTCACTTCACATGTTTATTGACCATTTGATTTTCTTTTTCTATCAATTCTTTGCTCATATCTTTTGTGCATTTTATATTGGAATGTTGGTCCTTTATTGATTCATGGACGTTCTTAATAGTTTATGAATATTAGCCTTTTATCAGCTTCATATGTTAATTCTCTACAGTTTAAAATAGAGACTAGGTGTGGTGGCTCCTGTAATCCCAGCGCTTTAGGAGGCCAAGTTGGGTGGATTGTGAGGTCAGAAGTTCAAGACCAGCCTGACCAACGTGGTGAAATCTCATCTCTACTAAAAATACAAAAATTAGCCTGGCATAGTGGCAGGTGCCTGTAATCCCAGCTACTCAGGAGGCTGAAGCAGAATTGCTTGAACCCAGGAGGCAGAGGTTGCAGTAAGCCAAGATTACACCACTGTACTCTTCTGTGAGTGACAGAGCAAGACTCCTTCAAAAAAAAAAAAAAACCCAGAGACATTTATAGTTACAATTTAGCTATTTAGAAGAGACACATTTAAGCCAAGTAACAGAGAAAGGTTTAAAATATAAAGATTTTAAATGTGTGCCAATAAAGTGCTAATAATAACAAAACAAATTTGACAACATAAAATTCATTCAATCCCTACAGGTCAAAATATATCAGGTCCAAGTGTGATGTCTCCTGCCTGTAATCTGGAAGGACAAAATAGGAGGACAGCTTCAGCCGAGGAGTTTGAGACCAACCTGAACAAAATAGTGAGATTCTATTTCTAAAAAAAAAAAAATTGGAACAAGGATCTCTGAGGAAATAAAGAATAAAATAAGAGAAAAAAAGATACATAGGAAAAAATTTAAAAAATTAGTAAATAAAGTTCATTCAAAATAGAATTCAAAACAATAAAAATAAACAGACAAAATATTATTTTGGCTTTTAATAACTAATCGACAGAGAAAATGTAAGGGTAAAATGTTAATGGCATGCAGTTAACAGTATAGATTTGAAAAATAAGGAGCATAAATTACAGGAAATGCAAAACATAATTCACAGGGTGATTTTAAAACACTGTCTCTAAAATTAGCAAATCATTCAGAGGTTCTGAATACAAACTATCATGCTGATTCTAATAGATACCTATAAAGTTTTACACACAACAAAGGAAGAAAATATTTTTCAAACACCCATGACATAGTTACTGAAAAAAACTTACCCAGCTGAAAGACAAAGTCTTATTAAATTTTATAAACAACAATGTATACTGAGTCAGGATTCTCTGCATAGTAAAATAATAATAACAATAATGTCAAAACAATGAATACAATAATATCTATGCTATTTGGAAATTTTAAAACTCTTCCAAATAATTGTTAGATCAAAAAAGAAATCAAAATGGAAACTACAGATTATTATAAATGTATGACAAAGAACAATGTATTAAAATCTTTGAGCTACAGTTAAAGTGCTTCTTATACACTAAATATACTCATTAAAAAAGAAAGACAAAAAATAAACATAAAATCCTAAGCATTCAAAGTTTTGACAAATGCTTTAAACAAATTTGCCCAAAGTATGGATAAATTAAGCCGAGAGAAACAAATAATAAAGAGAAAGAAAAATAATACATAAAATGAAAACCAAAGTTTCCTTCAAAAGGCCAAAGTAGGAGATCAATTTTTCTAAGCAAAAAATAAAAAAGACTCCAACACCATTAGAAATAGAAAGACATCCAGTATACATATATAAATTTAAAAATATAAATTAAAAGGATGATTTTTCTAGGAATATGTAAATTATAAAAATTAAATAAAGAAAATATAGGAAACTTGAATAAATCAATCTCCACAGAAGGGAAAATTTAGTACCAAGCCTGAGCGATTTTTATGCACAAATTTTACAAAATATCTAATGAAGAGACTCTGTTATATAAACTCTTCCAAGGCATAAACAATAAAAGGTAGAAATCTCCTGAATTCATTTGATAAGAAAACTATCCTGATACAAAAACTGAACAATTATAATACAAAATGGAAAAGTATATTCTCCCTTATGAGCAAAAATACTAAACAAAACAGTATTAACTCAAAATCAGCAGTGAATAAAAAGCATTATGCATCATGACCAATGAGAATTTATTCCAGGAACACAAGGATACTACACATTCATTTAAATCTGAATTGATATTCAGAAAACTAAGGAGAAAAAATGACATATACATTGAAGTATTACTATGCATCAAGCACCCTTCTGGGCAATAAGGATGCAGTAATGAACAAAACACAAGAAATCCCTGCCCTTATGGAGCTTACATTTTAGTGGGGGAAGATAGATAACACACAAATAAACAAAATGTACAATATGTCAGTTGCTCATAGAAACTGTAGAGAAAAACTAAACAGGAATATAGGAAAGGAAGAAGTAGATGTTGTAAAAATGTTAATGGAGTGGTGAGGGAAGAATTTATAGAAAAGCTGATATTTTAGCAGAAACTTTAAACTGATGAGAGAGTGAGTGAGAGTAAAAGTAAAAGAACAGGAGTCAAAGAGGTAATGAGGAAGGCTGACCATATAGGGTCTTAGATGACACTATCAGAATTCTGGCTTTTTCCCTAAATTAGCTTTGATATGGAGGAATTTGAGCAAAAACATAACCTGAGTTACAAACTTAAAAATCTTTCTGGTTCTTGTGTTGAGGATAGATGACCACTGCAGAATTAAGGAGACCAGATAGGAGGCTAATGCAATAATCCACCAAGAGGTGATCATGAACTGAATCAACATGGAAGTGGTAGAAGCGATGGAGGTAGTGAAATAATTCTGCAGGTCTTTGGAAAGCAGAGTCAGCAGGATTTTCATTTGAATAATAAAATTTGAGAGAGAGTCTAGTGTCAAGAATGATGCTCATGATTTTCATCCGGAAGAACTAGCAGTTTAGAGAGGTCATTTACTGAGATGGGGAAGGTTGCAAGAGGAGCATGTTGGCAAGGAGGGCTGAGGGATGTCCACGGTAAGCTATACATATCACAATCAAACTTGTGAAGCAGCCCCAGTCATAAAAGAAAAGAAAAGAATACTCCCAATTGTGGTAGTTAATTCAACATTACTCTTAATCTCTTCAACAGTGTGTGGATACTATGTGTGTGTACACATATATATGCACACATACATATACATGGACTATGAAAATTTGCTTCATTTGGAAAATGAAAGTATTATTGGCATTATTTGAAGAGATTGTAACTATCTAGAAAATCAGAAATAATACAGACAAAGATTTAAAAAGTTCAAAAAGGTAAATGAATATTAGAGCAATATGAAAATATCAATAGCTTTCTTATACTCCAACAATAATCAATTATAATATTTAACTGAAAAAAGAGACTCTTTGTAGGCCAGGCACAGTGGCTCACACCTGTATTCCCAGCATGTTGGGAGACTGAGGTGGGTGGATTGCTTGAGCTCAGGAGTTTGAGACCAACCTAGGCAACATGATGAAATCTCGTCTCTACAAAAAATTAGCCAGGTATGGTGGTCCACACTTGTAGGCCCAGCTACTCAGTGGGAAGTGAGGGGTGTACTGAGGCAGGAGAATCACTTGAGTCCAGGAGGTTGAAGTTGCAGTGAGCCTTTATCATGCCACTATACTCTAGCCTGGGTGACAGAGTGAGACTCTTGTCAAAAAAAACTGTTTGTAATAGCAACAAAAACTGTAAAATGTCTAGGAATAATTTAACAAAAAGTAAACAAAGCCCATAGAAGTAAAATTACAGGCTAAAAAATATTAAAGGATAGCTAGAGAGAAAACGTTAATAACAAAAAGAGTCAATTATTTTCCAAATGGATCTATAAATTTATTGAAATCCCTTTTCCAAATCCTACCAGAGAAACAGAATAGAGAATCCAGAAATAAATCCACATTTCTGTAGCCAACTGATCTTCAACAAAGCTGACAAGAACATACACTGGGGAAAGGACACCTTTTTCTTTTATTTATTTGTTTGTTTGTTTGTTTGTTTATTATACTTTAAGTTCTGGGCTACATGTGCAGAAAGTGTAGGTTTGTTACATAGATATACATGTGCCATGATGGTTTGCTGCATCCATCATCCCATCATCTACATTAGGTATTTCTCCTAATGCTATCCCTCCTCAATTCCCCCACCCCTTGCTAACCCTCTCTTAGCCCCCCTTCCCCCAATAGGCCCTGGTGAGTGATGTTCCCCTCCCAGTGTCCATGTGTTCTCATTGTTCAACTCACACTTATGAATGAGAACATGCAGTGTTTGGTTTTCTGTTCTTGTCAGTTTGCTGAGAATGATGGTTTCCAGCTTCATTCATGTCCCTGCAAAGGACACAACTCATCCTTTTTTATGGCTGTATAGTATTCCATCATGTATATGTGCCATGGAATACTTTACAGTCATAAAATACTTTTTCTTTATCCAGTCTATCACTGATGGACATTTGAGTTGGTTCCAAGTCTTTGCTACCATGAACAGTGACACAATAAACATGCGTGTGCATATGTCTTTATAATAGAATGATTTATAATCCTTTGGGTATATACCCAATAATGACATTGCTGGGTCAAATGGTATTTCTATTTCTAGATCCTTGAGAAATTGTCATACTGTCTTCCACATGGTTGAACTGATTAACACTGCCACTATGTAAAAAGCATTCCTATTTCTCCACATTCTCTCCAGCATCTGTTGTCTCCTGATTTTTTAATGATCACCATTCTAACTAGCGTGAGATGGTATCTCAATGTGGTTTTTATTTACATTTCTCTAATGACCAGTGATGATGAGCTTTTTTTCATAAGTTGGTTGGCTGCATAAATGTCTTCTTTTGAAAAATGTCTGTTCATATCCTTCACCCACTTTTTGATGGGGTTGTTTTTTTCTTGTAAATTTACGTAAGTTCTTTGTAGATTCTGGTTATTAGCCCTTTGTCAGATGGGTAGATTGCAAAAATTTTTTCCCATTCTGTTGGTTGCTGGTTCACTCTAATGATAGTTCCCTTTGCTGTGCAGAAGCTCTTAAGTTTAATAAGACCCCATTTGTCTATTTGGCTTTTGTTGCCAATGCTTTTGGTGTTTTAGTCATGAAGTCCTTGCCTATGCATATGTCCTGAGTGGTATTGCCTAGGTTTTCTTCTAGGTTTTTTTTGGTGTTAGGTCTTATGTTTAAGTCTTTAATCCATCTGGAGTTAATTTTTGTATAAGGAGGACATGTTTTTCAATAAATGGTGCTGGAAAATCTGGCTACCTATACACAGAATGAATCTGGACTCCGTATCTCTCACCAGATGCGAAAATCAACACAAGATGGATAAGGACTTAAAGTTAAAAGCCCAAAACTATAAAACTACTAGAAAAAATCAGAGGGAAAGCTCTTCAGGACATTGATCTAGGCAAAGATTTTATGGCTAAGGCCTTAAAATCATAGACAAAGGCAAAAATAGAAAAATAGGACTATTCAACAAAAAATCTTCTGCACAGAAAAAGTATCAACAGGGTGAAGAGACAATCTGTTAAATGGGAGTAAATATTTGCAAACTATTCATCCAATAGGGTACTAACAGCCAGAATACACAAGGAACTCAGATAACTCAACAGTTAAAAATAATAATAATAATCCCATTTAAAAATGGGCAAAGATCACAAGCAGACATTTCTCAAAATAATACAAATGGCCAACAGAAAAAAAATTGCTTAGAATCATTAATCATGATGGGAAATGCAAATGAAGACCACCATGAGATATCATCTTACCCCTGTCAGAATGGCTATTAACAAAAAAACAAAAAAACAAACAAACAAAAAAACATATTGGCAAGGATGTGGAGAAAAGAGAACAATTGTACACTGTTAGAGTGAATGTGCATTGGTAAAGCCACTATGGAACAGTATGGAGATTTCTCAAAAAATTAAAAATAAAACTGCCAGGGGATGCAGCACTCCTATTACTGTGTATTTACCCAAAGGAAAATAAATCAATATATCAGAAAAGGAAAACCTGTGCTCCCCTATTTACTGCAGCACTATTCACAGTAGCAAAGATATAAAATCAACCTACATGTCCATCAATGAATGAATGGATAAAGAAAATGCGGTATTTATACACATTGCGATACTATTGAGCCATTAAAAACAACGAAATTATGTCATCTGCAGCAACATAGATAAAATTAGAGGTCTCTATGTTCAGTGAAATAAGCCAGGCTCAGAAAGACAAATATTGCATGTTCTCAGTCATATGTAGAAGCTAAAAAAGTTGATCACATGAAGGTAGAGAGTAGAATGATAGATACTAGAAACTGGAAAGGAATATAGGTGGAGGTGGAAAGATAAAGAGAGGTTGGTGAATGGATGCAAACATACAGTTAGATAAAAGAAATATGAGCCAGGCACAGTGCATCACACCTATGACCTCAGCACTTAGGGAGGCTGAGGCAGGTGGATCGCTTGAGGTCAGGAGTTCAAGACCAACCTGGCCATCATGGCAAAACCCATCTCTACTAAAAATACAAACATTAGCTTGGCATGATGACATATGCCTGTGATCCCAACCACTTGGGAGGCTGAGGCCCAAGAATCATTTGAACCCAGGAGGCAGAGATTGTAGTGAGCCGAGATTTTACCATTGCACTCCAGCCTGAGTGACAGAGTTTGATTCTGTCTCAATTAACTAATTAATTAATTAATGTTCTAATGTTTGATAGCAGAGTAGGTATACCTAACAGCAATGAACTGTACTTTTAAAATAGCTGGAAAAGAGGACTCAAAATGTACCCAACACATAGAAATGATAAATACTTGGGTGATGGATACCCTAAAAACTCTGACTTTATCATCACATATTCTATGCATATAACAAGATTCACATGTACCCCATAAATATGTACAAATATAAGTATAAAAATTTTTAAGTATCACTTAGATCACATCAAACTGTGTAATAATAGCAAAAAAAAAATCTTAACAGAACAACTTCATGAAATGTGGCAAGCCAATTTTAAACTTCACCTGGAAAAGAGAATATGCAAAAAGAGGGAACAAAATTTTGAAGAAGGAAAACAAAGAAAATGTCTTATCAACTAGATAAAGAATAATTTAAAACATGCTGTATTGGCTCAAGGATGGACAAATGGATCAATGAAACAAATTATGGCTCAGAAACAGATTTATATATACAGGAGAATTTGTAATATGATATAAGTGACTTTGAATTATGGGGAAAAATAAGAGATGGTCAACAAATAGTGTTAGGATAATTGGACATTTGTATAGGAAAAGTCTCTAATCCACTGTGAACATAAAAACAAATTTTAGACAGGTCAAAGATATATCTTTGTTGTTCAATACATAGCCACTATTCAAATGTTACTATTAAAACTTAAAATTAATAAAATTAAAACGTTAATGAGAGAAATAACTGTTTCTTCAATAAATAGTGCTGGGAAAATTAGATTTCCACCTGCAAAACAATGAGATTAGATCCTTGTCTTACACCAGAACAAAAAATCAACCCTAAATGAATAAAAGACCAAAATGTAAGACTAAAACCATAAAACTCCTGGAGAAGAACAAAGAGGAAAAACTCCTTGGCTGTGAATTTTTTGGCTCTCATACCAAAATTTCATTCTACAGAAGCAAAAATAAATAAATAAGACTACATGAAACTAAAAAGCTTCTGCACAGCAAAGGAAACAATCAACAAAATGAAAAGGCAATCTGTGGACTGGGAAAACATTTGCAAGCCACATACCTAATAAAGAATTAATAATTAAAATTTATTTTTTAAAAAAAATTCTGAAAACTAAATAGCAAAACAACAACAACAACAAAATAAATAAATAAATAAATAAATAAATGAACAAAGGACCTGAACAAACTTTTCTCCAAAGAAGATATAAAAATAGTCAACAAGCATATGAAAAGGTGCTCAATGCCACTAATTATCAGGGCAAAGAAAATTTAAAACACCATAAGATATCCCCTCACACCCGTTAAGATGGCTATTATCAAAAAGACAAGAGAAAACAAATGTTGGCCAGGATGTGGAGAAAAGAGAACCCTCATATGCTGTTCATGGGAAGGTTGGTGCAGTCACTATGAAAAATAGTATGAAGATTCCTAAAGAATTTAAAAATGGAAATCCCATGTGGCCCAGTGTATTAGTCCATTTTCATTCTGCTGATAAAGACGTAACAGAGACTGGGAAGAAAAAGAGGTTCAATTGGACTTGCAGTTCCACATGGCTGGGGAGGCCTCAGAATCATGGTGGGAAGCAAAACGCACTTCTTACATGGTGGTGGCAAGAGAAAATGAGGAAGATGCAAAAGTTGAAACCACTGATAAAACCATCAGATCTCATGAGACTTATTCACTACCATGAGACCATGATTCAAATCATCTCCTTCGGAGTTCCTCCCACAATACATAGGAATTATGGGAGTACAATTCAAGATGGAATTTGGGTGGGGAGAGCCAAACCATATCGCCCAGCAATCCCTATTCTGGTATGTATCTAAAGGAGATGAAATCAACACCTTGTAAAGATACCTGAACTCCTATGTCCATTGCAACATTATGCACAGTAGACAAGAGATGGGAACAATATGTGTCCATTAATGGATAAATGAATACACACGCACACGCACACACACACACAATGAAATATTATTATAAATCTCCTTTTTTTAAAAAGGAGATCCTGCCATTTGCTACAACGTGGATGGACCTGGAGGACACTATGCTAAGTGAAATAAGCCAGACACAGAAAGAAAAGTATTGCACGATCTTACTTACATGTGGAATTTTTTTAAAAAACAGAAAGGTTAAATATATCGATAGAAAATAAAACTGTGGTCACAGGGAATGGAGGAGGCAGGTAGAGGAAATGAAGAGATGTAAATCAAAGGATACAAAGTAGCAAATAAGCTTATTTTCTCACAGTAGTAGATATGTAGCATGAACAAGTCTAGTGATCTAAAGCATAACATAAGGACTATAGTTAATAAAATCATATTATATTTGGGATTTTTGTTTACTAAGTAGATATTAGCTGCTCTTGTCATAAAAATAGTAACTATACGAGATTTCTTCAATATGGTATCCATTTTACTATCTATATGTATCCCATAACATCATGTTGTAAACCTTGAGTATACACTATAAAATTTTTTAACAATAAAACTAAGTTAAAGTTAGGGCACAGTGCTAAGATTACGCCTGTAATCCTAGCACTTTGGAAGGCCGAGATGAGAGCGTCATTTGAGGTCAGGAGTTTGAGACCAGCCTGGCCAATGTGGTGAGACCCCATCTCTACTAAAAATACAAAAATTAGTTGGGCATGGTGGCAGACACCTGTAATCCCAGCTCTCGGGAGGCTGAGGCAGGAGAATCACTTGAACCCAGGAGGTGGAGGTTGCAGTGAACTGCGATCATGCCACTGTACTCCAGCCTGGGTGACAGAGCAGGACTCTGTCTCAAATAAATAAATAAATAAAGTGAATTAAAACTTCAGTTCTTCAGATGCATGAGCCACATCCTAATTATTCAATAGCCACATGTTGCTAGTAGTACCATATTTTTTTTAGTATTATTACACTTTAAGTTCTGGGGTACATGTGCAGAACATGCAGGTTTGTTACATAGGTATTCACATGCCATGGTGGTTTGATGTATCCATCACCCATCTACATTAGTTATTTCTCCTAATGCCATCCCTCCCCTTATCCCCTCACCCCGTGTTATCCGTCCCCTAGTCCCCCACCCTCCACGTTGAACAGCACAGATGCGGAGTATTTCTACCACTTCAGAAGGCTCTATCGGCACTGAAATATTTTAAACACTATATCCTTGTTAGAAAAAAAATAGAACAATATCTTTATTATCTTGGAGTAGGGAAGGCTCTTCTAAAACACAAACAAACCCAAGAAGTAATAAGAGGGAAGACTGCCAATTCAATTACTCAAAACTAAAAACTTCTGTTTCAAGAAAGATACCGTAAAGTTAAACGACAAGTAACAGAATGAAAATATTTGGAACATGTGTAATACAAAAGGAATGTGGGAAAAAGACCAACAACCCAATAGGACCACAGGTAAATGATATGAACAGGCAGGCAATGTACAGAAAAATACAAAGATGAAAAGATGTTCTGGAACTTTCATTTTAAAGAAAAATACCAATCAAAACACCAATAAAATGGTAAAGTTTGCTTATCAGACAAGGCCCTCTTGCAGTATCAATGGTAAAATGGCTGAGAAATCTGTAAGCTAATTTCAATTTATTTAACCCAATGTGTCTCAGATTTATTTATCAAATCATCTCTCACCCCAACTATTTAGAAAATACAGTTGTAGTGTAAAAAAGATGGCCAAGCAGAGGTCCATAGCAGTTCTATTTTAATGAAACAGAATTCTTTCTATGTTTTTACCAATACACTTGTAAATGATTGAGGATTTAATACATTTACTGTAGTCAGCTACTTAGTAAGTCTTTTCCTTCACAAATAATTCAGAGATAAACTCTAACTCTTGATAAAAGTATTATAAATTCAGACTTAAATAAGGACTATGTGATTCAAATAAAAACGTTCTTCTATATATCTACTAATGAAAGTCTTGTTGGTTAAGAGCAGTGGTTATCTTCCTTTCTTGGGTCTCAGCTGGGGAGGAGGCTGTTACTACTTACCACGTACCAGTAAGACAAATCAAATCAGGGAAAGGGTAGCAGGGCGCCTCAGAGGACTTGTAATTTAAAAGAGCCTCTAGGAAGTTGTACTTACCTTTATGGAAACATACCTCCATCTCTCGCAGAGAATCACTGGTTAAATTACTTTTGGCCAAAACAAATTTTTATCTTCTATTTTCTACTTATTAACCCAGAAGTCTCTCACTAGCTTATTTGACCGGCCTATGTCATTTACATGGCAGTCTGAAGTTTTAAACTTGCGATTTTCTGTGTTCTTCATACATCTACTCCAAAATAGTAAAAAGCAGTCTTATCCAAAATATAGCCTATCTGCAAACATGTTTTTGCAAAAACCTAATTTTTATCTATCAAAAATTATGTTTTCTAATTTCTAGAACAATTTTCAAAGTTTCCATTCAAACATTCTCCAAATGTCATTTTTGCAAAGTAAGTTGACAATGTGGATATTTTAAACTCCATCGGCCTTTCTTCAGAATTCAAGATGCAAACACCCTACTAACTTTAATTGTAAAACTGATTGACAATTCATGCCTTCAGTAGCATTAAAATATATCATTTATTTGAAGATTTCATCACAGAAGTACAAAAGAGCACTCTGATATATTAATAATGTACTTATTTAATATTTGTTAGGTAGAATTGGATGTATTTATGAATGAAAATTTCAATGTGCTTAATTTTATTTTCTACACCTTAGAATCCTATTCACTAATTTTTGAAAAATGACTGTTTCATGTACTGGAAGTCACTGAATTGTACACTTTAAAATGTTTAAAATGGCAGGCTTTATGTCATGTGAACTTTATCTCAATTTTTATTTTAAAAATTACCTTATTATCAGTCAGATCTTCTAAAATTAGCTGAAGATGCTGAGGACAAATCATCCCTCCCTAATAACTGGCTTCGAACAACAGACGATTCCTTTGAAGTATGAAGCTCAGCCCCATAAGCCTCATTCTCTGTAGTTCCATAAATTACAGGCTATTTATTTTGCATCGCACTCTTCCCACAAACTTCATATTTTGGATACACGGTACTGTAAAACAAGCATTCTTCACTGCTGATGGCAAAACCACTGTCCTAATCTGCCGCTCAGTTTAAAATCTGATAATAATGGTTACTTTACCTCAAGAGAAATCCTACAGGCAAACATGTCATGAGTGGCCCAGTTTGACTGAGAACAGATCCAGGCCACTGGTCATAAAGGGTAAACACTTAAGACATTTAACCCAGCCCAACAGTACTAAATGGAAGGGGATGGTCATCTGGATTATGAATCACCTAATTGACATGTCAGAAAATAAGCATTTTATTGACAGAAGGTGATTGTAGGGGAGAGTCATTTTTCATGTAAACGGCCAGATACCTTCCCTCCCTCTCTTTGTATTCATACTTCTGGGAGAAGGGGGAGCAATCCTCTGCTACACTTTAGTATCACATAATACACTCGTTTATTTCTTGCTTTGGTTTTCATTTCAACAGCTCTCCAGAAATCTGTAATTGTTCACAGTTTCTAAACAAATCTCGATTGTTTATAAGAGATCTTCAACTTTCTCTGTACATCCTATCAGTAGTTTAATGAATAATTTTACAAGGAAGGTTAGTATTAGCCCCTTGTCTAACTCTTTCTCAGTTGGACACTTGTCAGGGTTAGTATGCACACACACACACCGCAAGTGCTTCCACCACCACCCACACACCACATATATTTCTCTCCCAGACTAGGACTGAACTAACTACAAATGGCTTAATCTGTAAGATACTTGAGGTTAGGAGCCTGCTGTTACCTGTCTTTATACCTCCTCCTAACTCTGCTCTACCTCACTTGTGTTTTAAACAGTTGCTTTTATATAGTAAGTACTCAGTAAATATTTGTTAATTTTCATTTGTTAATTAAATGCTTGTAAGTTTAATTTTAATTTGTTGAGATGTGTGGATTGCAGAAAATATTATCAGGTATCTTCATGGCAGGATTAACACATTTGAACTGAAAAAATAATAATTTTTAAATTAACACAAAGCATTGCACTGATTTCTCAGTTAAAATCACATTTTATTTTAATTCTAGTATATGCAACAGGCACTCAATAAGTATTTTGGAAGTCAACTTAATTGAATTGTCTTGTGGTGGGGTTTTCCAACTAACTCCCTAAATTCTATAAATTATCTCATTCTATACAGCATGTTGATATATTTCCCACCTTTAAAATCCTTCTGTAGGAAGATAACACCTTTAATCTAATTTATTTCTTTAGTAATGAGATCTTGGCTAAACAAGAGCTTTAATATATTTCATTTTACCTTATAGAAAAAATAGTCCTTGGCATTCTTGAGTCAGAAAGTCAGAATCAAAGCTTAAACTGCAGACCTTACACACAACCGATAATAAAAAGGGAAGAGGTCTACTGTGTAAACATAAAATAAATAAATGATAAGGCAATACGTATGTAGAAATCAGAGATAAGTATTATATTTCTAGGGAAAACTGCCTACAGTTTTAAATTATTAAGATGTTAGTTGGTATTGTATTAATTTTCACAACAAATTATATTTTTTTCTTATTTCTTTTATAGTTTATAAAAATTATAGGGTTATTGATTTGTCTGTCCTCACCCCTCACCAACTCACCCCTCAGGTGAAGGTACCCAGTGATTTCTACTCCACAGTGTGCCTGTGGAGGGGGCAATGATATATACACATACCCAAAACACTAGGTCTGTTCAGAATTGGCAAATGAT
>PVKP010022604.1:0-37415 GCA_004027715.1 Plecturocebus donacophilus | reverse complement strand
CTACTTTTCTACTTTGTCTTTTTGCTGCTGCCAGCCAGATCCTTTCCCCTGCTCCTGAGCTTGGTTTCCTTGATCCCCATGAGCTCCTGGAGGCTGCATTTCCTTGGAGTTTCCTGTTCTTGACGCCTCTGCGTTTTTGCACACACTTCCTATGTCCAGACACATTTCTTCTTTCTTTTTTGCCAGTTGACACCTGCTTCTTCCTCATGGAACCGGGTCAGAGGCCTTCCTTCCCTCTCTGACTTTATCACCCACCTGGGCTCCTGCTATGCTGTGGACTCAGCTTATCTGCCTGGGGTTCCATTGCCTTTGGTCTGCTCACTGGGGCGTGTTCTAGTGAATCGTGGACTGTATGAATAAGTGTGTGGAAGAAGGACTTAGTACATGCTTGTTCGAAGCAGGAAGCAGGGTCTTACCTGGACAGGGCAGGTCCTGGAGGGGATGACGTGGGATGGCTTGAGTTAGGAGCAGAATGTTTGCTAGGAAAAGAACCATGATAGAATGAGTTGCATATCCTTCCTGTCCTCCGATTCAAATGTTGAAGCCCTAACCCCCAGTGTCACTATGTTTAGAGATAGAGTCCTCAGGAGGTGATTAAGATTAAAGTCAGAAGGCAGGGACCTTGGAATGATAGGATTGGTGGCCTTATTAGAAGAGAAGAGGCTGGGTGCAGTGGCTCAGGCCTGTAATCCTAGCACTTTGAGAGGCCAGGGGAGGCAGATCACTTGAGGTCAGGAGTTTGAGACCAGCCTGACCAACATGGTGAAACCCTGTCACTACTAAAAATACAAAAATTAGCCCAGCGTGGTGGCATGTGCCTATAGTCCCAACACTTTGGGAGGCTGAGGTGGGTGAATCACCTGAGGTCAGGGTTCGAGACCAGCCTGGCCAACATGGTGAAACCCCTTCTTTACTAAAAATACAAAAATTAGCCAGGCATGGTGGTGGGTGCCTGCAGTCCCAGCTACTTGGGAGGCTGAGGCAGGAGAATCGCTTGAAACTGGGAAGTGGAGTTTGCAGTGAGCTGAGATCGTGCCACTGCACTCCAGCCTGGGGGACAGAGCGAGACTCGGTCTCAATTAAAGGGGAAAAAAAAATTAGCTGCCGCTAGCATCCTCTTCCTCATTGCCTTTCTCTACCTGTGGATAGAGCGGCCATTAACCAGGTACCCCTTATGAAGCACTTGAAGCACCCTTCACCTCCCACTCAGATACTAAAAGCCAGGAGAAGTGCTTGCATCTATTTCTGCTCGTTTCTGATATCCTCTGGGTATGTGCTGTCCCGGTGGTAAATTGCTCTATTGTCTTTCCCTAACAGGGACACATACGGCTTTAATGAATTAAGAGTTTGATTCATAGGAGATTTAAAAAGAAGAACAATTCTTTATTGTCCCCTTCAATTAGAGCTGTTTAATCTTTACTCATAACAACTTTAGTGAGCTAGAATTCACAGGACATACAATTCACCCATTTTAAGTGTGCAATTAGGTGGTTTTCAGGACATTTACAGGAGTTGTGCAACTACGACCAAATTCAGTTTTAGAACATTTACATAATCCTCAGAGAAACCCTGTACCTTTCAGCTACCCCTTCCCATGCCCCCGTCTCCCCAGCTCTTGACAACCACGAATCTATTTTCTGTCACTATGGATTTGCCTCTTCTGGATATTTTTTGTGTGAATGGAGTCGCACAGCACGTCGCCTTCTCTGTCTGGCTTCCTTGATGGTGAAGTTTCATACCTGGAATCCCAGCACTTTGGGAGGCCAAGACTGGAGGATTGCTTGAGAGCAAGCTGGGCAACATTGCGAGACCACTATCTCTACAAAAAAATTTTAAATTGGCTAGGCATGGTGGTGCGTGTCTGTGGTTCCAGCTACACTGGAGGCATAGTTTTTTGTTTGTTTGTTTTGAGATGGAGTTTCACTCTGTCACCCAGGCTGGAGCGCAGTGGCGCCATCTCAGCTCACTGCAACCTCGGCCTCCTGGGTTCAAGTTATTCTCGGTTCAAGTGATTCTCGTGGCTCACCCTCTCAAGTACCTGGGATTACAGGCACATGCCACCATACCCAGCTAATTTTTGTATTTTTAATAGAGATAGGGTTTCACTGTGTTGGCCAGGCTGGTCTCAAACTCCTGAGCTCAGGTGATCCATCCACCTTGGCCTCCTAAAGTGCTGGGATTATAGGTGTGAACCATTGTGGCCGGCCTTGTATTTATTTCATTTTGCTTTATGTTTTTGAGACAGAGTCTCTCTCTATTGCCTGGGTGGAGTGAAGTGGGGTGATCTTGGTTCGCTGCAATCTCCGACTTCCTGGTTCAACCAATTCTCCTGCGTCATGTGCCACCATGCCCAGCTGATTTTTTTTTTTTTTTTTCAGTAGAGACAGGGTTTCACCATGTTAGCCAGGATGGTCTCAAACTCCTGAACTTAGGTGGTCCGCCCGCCTTGGCCTCCCAAAGTGCTGTGATTACAAGCATGAGTCACCACGCTCAGCCTGTATTTACTTTTGAGACAAGATCTTGCTCTGTTACCCAGGCTGGAGCTCAGCAGTGGAGATAGCTGCAGTCACGACCTCCTAGGCTCAAACAATCCTCCTACCTCAGCCTCTCATAGAGCTGGGACCAGAGACACACACTAGCATGCCCTGCTAATGTTTTAATTTTTGTAGAGATGGAGTCTCACTATGTTGCCCAGGTTCGTCTCAAACGCCTGGGCTCAAGCACTCCTTCCATCTCTGCCTCTCAAAGTGCCAGGATTACAGGCGTGAACCACTGCCCTCAGCCTCAGCTATTATGAATAATGCTGCTATAGACATTTGTGTACACATCTTTGTGTGGACGTATTGTGTCATTTCTATTAGGTGGTTACCTACTAGTGGAATTACTGGGTCCTATGGCAACTCTTGGTTTAGTATTTTGAGGAACTACCAGAGTGTTTTCCACAGTGGCTGCACTGTTTTACATCCCCATCAGGAATGCAAAAGGATATGAATTTCTCTACATTTTTTTTTTTTTAATTCCTTGAGATGGAGTCTTGCTCTGTCACCCTGGCTGGAGTGTAGTGATCTTAGCTCACTGCAACCTCTGCCTCCCAGGTTCAAGTGATTCTCCTGCCTCAGACTCCCAGATATCTAGGACTACAGGCGCCTGCCATCACACCCAGCTAGTTGTTTTTTGTATTTTTAGTAGAGATGGGGTTTCTCCATGTTGGCCAGGCTGGTCTTGAACTCTTGACCTCAGGCGATCTGCTGCCTTGGCCTCCCAAAGTGCTAGGATTAAAGGCGTGAGCCAGGGTGGCTGGCCCATTTCTCTATATTATTTGCACTTGTGATTGTCAGTCTTTTTGGTTTTAGCCATCCTAGTGGGAATAAAGTGGTATCTCATTCTGATTTGAATTTGTATTTCCCTGATGTCCAGTAGCCAGTTAAGCTTTGTTGTTGTTTTTTTTAATTGATGCAAAGTCTCACTGTGTTGCCCAGGCTGGAGTGCAATGGTGTGATCATAGCTCAATGTAACCTCATACTCCCCGACCCAGGCGATCCTCCTCTCTCAGCCTCCCAAGTAGCTGGGACTACAGGCACATGCCACAATGTCGGGATATTGATTGATTGATTGATTGATTTACAGAGATGGGGTCTTGCTATGTTGCCCAGGCTGGCTTTGAACTTCTGGCTTCAATCGATCCTCCCACCATGGTCTCCCAAACTGCTGGGATTACAGGGGTGAGCCACTGTGCTCAGCCCTTGTTAACTTTTGAATGCATATTTGTGTATGATTTTGGTTCTGCCATAGCCTGGGGAGGATGGTGGACAAGTGTTCTTTGTACCTGCAGAGTGTGTGTGTGTGTGTGTGTGTGTGTGTGTGTGTGTGTGTTTTCTTGACTTAGTCTAATTCATTTGCTGCATGGAATGCGGTCCAGGGTCATTGCTACTTGGTTTTTCCCATTTGTTTGCTTTTGCTGTTTTTGTTTGTTTGTTAGTTTTCTAATTTGTGCTTCTTTTGTGGATCATTCTCAAGGTGGAGTTTTTTTTTTCTTTCTTTTTTTAGAGGATTTACTATTCTTCTTTAGAACAATCTGTTTTTCTCAAATATATTTGTGGAAGGTTTAGTGTTTTGGAACAAAATAAGCAAGGGTTGTATACTGAGCCATATATTCTAGGTGCTATGTGTGTTGGGGATGTGGTGTGTGTGTGTGTGTGTGTGTGTGTGTGTGTGTGTGTGTCTGTGGAGAGAAGCCATCTAAAGAGTTTGATTCTGAAAAATGTTAACTCAAGTGTAAGGGATACAAAGTGGAGAAATACCCAAATAGGTGTGCCAAGGAAAGGGAATCAGGGAAGACTGCTTGGAGGAGGAGGCAGCATTTGCACTGGATATCTTGAAGCATGATGGGCTGGATTTAGAAATAAGAAGCTAAGATACAAAGCACTTTGCCAGCCAAACGATAGACTAGCCTAGAGATGCCTAGAGATGACTGTTGTATGTTCAGGGCAATAAACAATAGCAGCAGCAATAACAAACAACAAAATAGCTGACATTAATGTAGCATTTACTATATTTCAGGCACTGTTTGAGTGCTTGCCCTGAATTATTTCACTTCCTCTATATAAGCCATGTTACAGAGGAAGATAGGAGTCTTGGAGTTGTGCAAAAATGGTGAGCAGGCTTGTTTTGCGTGTGCAGGGGATGGAGGGGTGGAATCTTGAGGGGAGCGCAGGGTGATGGGGAGCCATGGAGGGTGCTGGAGCCTGGGACAAACCGCCGCCTTCAGGAGAATGAGAACGCAGGGCATTTGTGCAATGGAGCTCGGACTCCCTGGAGAGTGTGATCACACCACACCCAGGTGAAAGGTAATTAGGTCTTGATTGCAGGCCAGGAGAGCTGTCCGGGAAGGAAAGTCGGCCAGCAAGGTGGGAGGATTGACAAAACAAATACATTCAGCTTTCCTTGCCCTATTTCTGACGCGGGCACCTTTATCCCCATAAATCACCTCCTGAAGGTCTTTGGTGTTGACGCACTGGAGACAGTTCCCCTTTCACCTTCTGCACCTGCTGCATTACCCAATCCCCTGTAATCCTATTGTCATGATTGCATCATTTCAGAGGTGATGGTTTTAAGGATTTTAATAGGGCTTGCCAAAAGAATTACTTTCTTTGCCTTTTGAAAGTAATTACTTAGGCATGGGGACTTTACAGAGAAAGTTACTCATCCCAGCTGGCTGCAGAGTGTACAGGGCCCAGGATGAAAACACAGGGCCTGGCTGGGCGCGGTGGCTCACGCCTGTAATCCAAGCACTTTGGAGGCCAAGGTGGGCAGATTGCCTGAGGTCAGGAGTTCAAGACCAGCCACGACCAACAGGGTGAAACCCCGTCTTTCAAAAAAACAAAAAAAAACACAGGGCCCAGATTTCATGCCCATGAAGCCGGCTCTGCCCCTGATCCTTCTGAGGCATCCACCATGCATCCACTCACTGTCTTGTTTCCCGCTCATTTTCTCTTCTAGTGTGCCCTGGCATGGATATCCGGAACAACCTCAGCAGGCTGCATGAGCTGGAGAATTGCTCTGTCATCGAAGGACACTTACAGATACTTTTGATGTTCAAAACGAGGCCCGAAGATTTCCGAGATCTCAGTTTCCCCAAACTCATCATGATCACTGATTACTTGCTGCTTTTCCGGGTCTATGGGCTCGAGAGCCTGAAGGACCTATTCCCCAACCTCACCGTCATCCGGGGATCGAGACTGTTCTTCAACTATGCGCTGGTTGTCTTTGAGATGGTTCACCTCAAGGAACTCGGCCTCTACAGCCTGATGAACATCACCCGGGGTTCTGTCCGCATCGAGAAGAACAATGAGCTCTGCTACTTGGCCACTATTGACTGGTCCCGTATCCTGGATTCCGTGGAGGACAATTACATCGTGTTGAACAAAGATGACAACGAGGAGTGTGGAGACATCTGTCCAGGTACCTCAAAGGGGAAGACCAACTGCCCTGCTACCGTCATCAATGGGCAGTTTGTTGAACGGTGTTGGACCCACAGTCATTGTCAGAAAGGTATGCTGGGGATACGGGGTTCTAAGCAGTGTCTCATGCTTTGTTCTTCTAGAAACCTTGAAAGATTTATTAAATATTTTAAGCTTAAAATGTTAAATGGCCATTAGGTAGGGGCTGGGGGACAGTGGGTGGTGGCATGGCAGACTTTTTCTGTAAAGACTCAGATAGTAGATACTTTAGACTTTGCAGGTCATATGGTCTCTGTTGCAATGACTCAATTCTGCATTGTAGCGGGCAAGCAGCCACAGGCATGCATAAACGTATGAGTATGGCTGTGTTTCAATAAAACTTTATTTACAAAAACAAGTCGTGGGCCACATTTTGCCCGAGGACAGCAGTTTGCCACCTCCTGTGCCAGACAGTGAATGTTTTTCTTGCTTGGGAGAGAAAAAGGAGTGGGAAACAATCGATTTGGTTTTTCAAAAATGTAAGTTCTTATCTGATTATAGAAGTGATACTGCTCATAACAGACATTTGGAAAAAGAAATGTGTAAAGGAAAAGGAACGCAAAACCTTCATCTTATTCCACAATGCATGTCACTGAGAGTTTATCAGGGGTTGTTCTTTCTAGTAGTCTTCAAGAATCTGTTGTGTCTAGTAAAGGTTTCCTTAATCATTTCTGTTACTAGGGATAAAGATGATTTCCAGACTGGGTGCGGTGGCTCACGCCTGTTGTCCCAGCATTTTGGGAGGCTAAGGCAGGTGGATCACCTGAGGTCAGGAGTTTGAGACCAGCCTGACTGACATGGAGAAACCCTGTCTCTACTAAAAATACAAAATTAGCTGGGCGTGGTGGTGTGCGCCTGTAGTCCCAGCTGTTTGGGAGGCTGAGGCAGGAGAATCACTTGAACTCGGTAGGCGGAGATTTCAGTGAGCCAAGATCGCGCCACTGCACTCCAGCCTGGGCGACAAAAGTGAAACTCCGTCTCAAAAAAACAAAAAAGATGATTTCTAGTTTTCACAAAGAGAGTGACGAACATTTTGGAGTCGAAGCTTTATCTAGCAGTTGTTTCTTCAGGCTTGCTTTCCAGAAGTGAAATTTCTGGGTCAGAGGCTCTTGGTGCAGATTGCCAAATGGTGTTCCGGAAATGTTTTACCAATGGCCTCTCCTCCTAGCTTTGAATGAGAGGGAGCCACCTTGGCCAGCCTTTGAGTGTTGTTTGAAGAATCTTTTATAATTGACTGTGGGAGGGAGGAGCTGATGTGTTGTCATTGTTTCTATTTGCATTTCTTTGATTGCTATAGGGGTTAAACCTTTTAAAACACATTTATTTATCATTTGGGTTTTCTTTTCCTGTTCATATCCTTTGTGCGTTTATCTTTTAGTACCTCAGCAGCTTCTGCAAAATTAATCTGTATGTGGTTTCATCAATGACTGCTACTAACCCTTTGCCAATTGAATTCTGTTGTTGTTCTGTGGTTGAAATAGCCTGGGATGTGTTTTGCTGGAGAAGCTTAAAATGTTTATGGAGCTCAGAGCTGGATTTCTGTGTGCCACTTCTGTACTTTACACTTAGAAAGTCTTTATCTACCCATGGAAGAATTTTTCCTCTACATTTTATATTTTAATTATTTTTTCTTTTTGAGATGGAGTTTTACTTTTGTCATTCAGGCTGGCGTGCAGTGGCTCGATCTTGGCTCCCTGTAACCTCCACCTCCTGGGTTCAAACAATTCTCCTGTCTCAGCCTCCAAGTAGCTGGGATTACAGGTGTGCACCACTACCACACCCGGCTAACATTTGTACTTTTAGTAGACATGGGGTTTCACCATGTTGGTTGGGCTGGTCTTGAACTTGTGACGTCAGGTGATCTGCCTGCCTTGGCTCTGCAAGTGCTGGGATTACAGGTGTGAGCTACCACACCCGGCCAACAGCCAGCTAAGTTTTGTATATGTTGTAGAGACAGGATTTGGCCATGTTGGCCAGGCTGGTCTCGAACTTCTGAGCTCAAGTAATCCTCCCGCCTTGGCCTCCCAAAGTGCTGGGACTACACGCGTCGGCTACCGTGCCTGGTTGTGCCTGATGTTTCCAGTGAATTAAACATCTTTTTGCTGTTAAGAACCAGGCTTCTTGTGTCTGGGAGGTTGAAGCTGCACTGAGCCCTGTTTGTGCCACTGCGCTCCAGCCTGGGTGACAAAGCGAGACTCTATCTCAAAAACAAAAGAAAATAAAAACGAAAATGAACACAAAACAAAACCAAACCAAAAACGGGCTTATTTTTCCAGTACTGGGGGTTTTGTCACCCATGGAAGATTCAACTGACACTTCCTGGGGTCCTGGTTCCTGGCATCTGGTATATATCTCAGCCATCATTAGTAGCAGTATCCCCAGGGGGCCTGCCGTGTCCTGATAATAATGTCAAGAAATGATTGTGTTTTATTTTATTTATTCATTTATTTATGAGACAGAGTCTTGCTCTGTTGCTAGGCTGGAGTGCAATGGTGCAATCTCGGCTCCCTGCAACCTCCATCTCCCGGGTTCAAGCGATTCTCCTGCCTCAGCCTCCCCAGTAGCTGGGATTACAAGCATGTGCCATCACAGCCAGCTAATTTTTGTATTTTTAGTAGGGACAGGGTTTCACCATGTTGGCCAGGCTGGTCTCAAACTCCTGACCTCAGGTGATCCAACCACCTCGGCCTTCCACAGTGCTGGGATTTCAGGTGTTAGCCATCGTGCCTGGCCTCATCTTAACCATTTTAAGCACACAGTTCAGTGGCCTTAAGCACGTTCACGTGGTTATGCAGCCATGGCTGCCACCATCTCCCAAACATTCTCATCCTCCCAAACTGAAACTCTGTACCCATGAAACACTCACTCCCCATCTCCCTCTCCCAGCCCTTGGCACCCACCATCCAACTTCCCGTCTCTATGAATGTGATGACTCTGAGGACCTCCTGTGAGTGGAATCAGACAGGATTTGTCCTTTTGTGTCTGGCTTATTTCACTGAGCCTGATGTCCTCAAGGTTCATCCTCGCGGAAGCCCGTGTCGGATACTCTTTCCTTTTTCAGGCTGAGCCATATTCCATTGTATGGAGGGAGCACATTCTGTGTGTTCATTCATCCATCCACGGGCACTGGGCTGCTTCCACATCTCCGCTATTGTGAATCACGGCGCTGTGAACACCCGTTTACATTTGTAGCTTTTCAATGTCTGCATTCATCTTGTTGCCGAGGCTTTCAGAGGCTTATTTATTTATTTTTGAGATGGAATTTTGCTCTTGTCACCCAGGTTAGAGTGAAAGGGCACAATCTGAGCTCACTGCAACCTCCACCTCCTGGGTTCAAGCAATTCTCCTGCCTCAGCCTTCCGAGTAGCTGGGATTACAGGTGTGCACCACCACGCCTGGCTAATTTTACTATTTTTAGTAGAGATGGGGTTTCCCTATGTTGGTCAGGCTGGTGTCACACTCCTAACCTCAGATGATCCACCTGCCTCAGCCTCCCAAAGCGCTGGGATTACAGGCGGGAGCCACCGTGCCCGGCCCTACACTTGTAGCTGTTCAATGCCTGCATTAACCTTGTCACTGAGGCTTTTGGAGGCTTATATATTTATTTATTTGTTGAGATGGAGTTTTGCTCTTGTTGCCCGGGCTGGAATGAAGTGGTGCAATCTCAGCTCACTGCAAACTTTTCCTCCTGGGTTCAAGCCATTCTCCTGCCTCAGCCTCCTGAGTCGCTGTGATTACAGACATCTGCCACCACGCCTGGCTAATTTTTGTGTTTTTAGTAGAGATGGGGTTTTACCGTGTTGGCCAGGCTGATCTCAAACTCCTGCCCTTAGATTATCTGTCTGCCTGGCCTCCCAAAGTGCTGGGATTACAGGCATGAACCACTGCACCCAGCCTTAGGAAGCTTATTTAATGTCTGATGGGATTTTTGAATGCAGAATAGATTGAATGTTCAGAGGATACTCCTCTGTCTTAGGTGACAGAAACAGACTGGAGAAAGCTATCCATCAACCCCTCTTTTCCCCCAGAGTCTTCTCAGATACTTCCATGAACATATGTGGTTGTCATTTTTTTTTTCTTCCACACTTGGAAGCTTCTGGAAGCATCAGGGGAATGGGTAAACATTTAGGATGAAGGTACTTGTTTGTCCTTTGGACCTAGTTTAAGCAGTTCTGTGAAAAGTCCACCCCTTCTTCTACCTGTCCCTTAAGCAATGATGCTTTTTTTTTTTTTTTTGAGACAGAGTCTCGCTCTGTCGCCAGGTGCCAGGCTGGAGTGCAGTGGCACGATCTCGGCTCACTGCAACCTCCGCCTCCTGGGTCCAAGCAATTCTCCTGCCTCAGCCTCCCAGCAATGATGCTTTCTGCAGAGACCAAAGGAAGGCTTTCAGTGGTTAATGGGGCTGAGTGTGGTGGCTCACACCTGTAATCCCAGCACTTTGGGAGGCTGAGGTGTGCGGATCACTTGGGGTCAGGAGTTCGAGACAAGCCTGGCCTACATAGTGAAACTCTGTCTCTACTAAAAATACAAACATTTAGCCAGGCATGGTGGTTCGTGCCTGTAATCCCAGCTACTCAGGAGACTGAGGCAGGAGAATCGCTTTAGCCCAGGAGGCAGAGATTGCAGTGAACTAAGATCATGTCATTGCACTCCAGCCTGGGCAACAGAGTGAAATTCCGTTTAAAAAAAAAAGAAAAAAATAGTTAAGGGAATTAAAAGAAAAAGCAACAGCAAACCACCATGGCGTGTGCTAATGATCCATAGCCTGGACTCTCTCTCTCCATTATCCTGCTGTGGATTTGGGGAGAAGATACCAGAAGAGGTCAAATGCAAGAAGCTCTGAATGGGAAGAGTGGAGACAGGGTCTATACCACACGTGTGCTGACTGCCTACTAGTTCATGTTCTGGGGAACTCAGGGCATAGGAAGGGCGCCAGCCTTTGCCTCCTCAGAGTGGCCAGTCTAGTGGCAAATGCAGATGTTGACCATAAAACCAAGTAACACTCGGGAGGGGGAGAGTTAGAGGGAGATAGATACTGCTTCAGCCAGCTGGGCGCGGTGGCTCACTCCTGTAATCCCAGCACTTTGGGAGGCCGACGAGGGCAGATTCCTTGAGCTCAGTCAGGAGGTCAAGACTAGCCTGGGCAACCTGGAGAAACAATGAAAAATACAAAAATTACAAACCATGAAAAAATATAAAAATTAGCCCAGGCATGGTGGCAGGTGCCTGTGACCCTGGTTCCTTGGAAGGCTGAGGTGGGAGGATCGATTGGGCCCAGGGGTGGAGGTTGCAGTGGGCTGAGATTGCGTCACTCTACTGCAGCCTGGGCAACAGAGTGTGGTGGTTTGGGGGTTAAATGAGATGGTGCAGGAGGAGGCACTTAACCCAGCCTCAGGTGCTCTGTGAGTGCTCTGAAACTTTCCAGTAAGTAAGCGCCATGGGCCCACCCTATCTGGGCAGATCGGCTTCCAGGTGAATATTTACCAGGGTTCAGCCTCATTTCTCACTTGGGCCTTGAGGCAGGCAGAGGAACGTGTATCTTGTGACCCTGCCGATGAGGGGTGGCTGCCACAGAGGAAAGACCACCCTGATTTTCAGGTGCCAACAGCGTGCGATCCTCTGGAAATTCTCAGCTCTGGGCATTTCGAGGGGACCCGAAGCCACAGGGCTTGCCTGACTAGCTGCTTTAGCCAAACCCATGGCGTTTTCTTTCTGGGAGCTCACCCCAGCTGCTCACTGCCGATCAGAGGGGTGGGTGAGGCCGGGACATGCTGGGTGCCAGGGGAAACCAGCCTGAGATGCCACAGATGGACGTCGGCTCCAAAGCAGGAGGAGGAGGCTGAAAGCAGCAAATCCCTCCTCCCTGGGTCTGAGGTTACAGCTTCGGGTCTCTGAAAGTGTGGGAGTCTGCCTACCACACTACATATCATGTGTTGAAATGCGTGAGTTTAAATGCACGCTCTTGAAGAGTTTGACTTTTGGCAGAATTTTTTAGCTGCCTGTAGAACGTCTCTGCTTCTTTTTCTTCTTCCATTTAAAAAGTTTGCCTTGATATTTTATTTTTACTTTTTACATTTATATTTAGTTTTAATTTCTTTTTAATTGAGATGGGAGTCTTGCTATATTGCCCAGGCCAATCTCAAACTCCTGGGCTCAAGGGAATTCTCCCACCTCAGCCTCTCTTTAAAGTGCTGGGATTACAGGTGTGAGCCACCATGCTGGACTTGCCTTGATTTTTTCTTTTTTCTTTTTTTGATATAGAGTCACAGCCTGTCACCCAGGCCGGAGGGCAGTGGTATGATCTCAGCTCACTGCAACTTCCACCTCTCGGGTTCAAGCGATTCTCCTGCCTCAGCCTCCCGAGTAGCTGGGATTACAGGCATGTGCCACCATGCCCGGCTAATTTTGTATTTTTAGTACAGATGGGATTTCGCCATGTTGCCTAGGCTGGTCTTGAACTCCTGGCCTCAAGTGGTCTGCCTGTCTCGGCCTCCCAAAGTGCTGGGATTACAGGTGTGAGCTACCACGCTGGGCCAATCGGAATTGTCCTGGCAGCAAATGCTGATTTCATGCCAGCTGTGGTTCTAAGTGCTCTGATTAGGATACGGCATCCTATCTTCCCAACAATCTCATTTATGGTTGAGGCCACTAAGCCTTCGAGAGATTAAGCAAATTCCCCATCCCCAACACCGCTCCGCTCCCACACACACATGGGTAGTAAGTAGTGGAGATAGGATTTGAACCCAGGAATTCTGGCTCAGAAGCTAAGCTCTTTATCATTGTGTTTTATGGATATCATTGCGGGAAGCTGGTGAAATGCAGGAAAATGTAAAAAGAAAGGAAGGAAGGAGAGAAGGGAGGAAGGAGGAAGGAAGGAGGGAAGAAAGGAAAGGGAAAAAGGGGAAGGAAGGAGGGAAGAAAGGAAGGAAAGAGGGAAGAAAGGAGTGAAGGAGGGAAAGAAGGAGGGAGGAAAGAAAAGAAAGGAAGAAGGAAGGAGGGAAAGAAGGAAAGAAAAAGGAAGAAGGAAGGAGAGCAGGAAGGAAAGGAAAGGAAGAAAAGAGAAGAAAGGAGGGAAAGAGGGAAGGAAGGAAGGAAGGAGGAGGGAAGGAAAGGAAAGAAGGAGGGAAGCAAGGAAAGAAGGAGAGAAGGAAGGGAGGAAAGAAGGAAAGGAAACCAGAGGAAATACAGAATTTGCCCCTGTCAACATGCTGTTGCCTCTTCTTATCAACCTTCTCATCCTGTCTGGACTCAGCAGCCTCCCCATCAGACGAAGCTCCCCTGAAGGCAGGGACTTAGTGTATTCCAAGCACCTGTCATGGTACCTGGCTCACAGTTGACAAACAATGACATCCTTAATGCCTATCAGTAGCTAGTGTTTATTGAACACTTACTGCTTGCTGAGCAATGCCATAGGGGATCCCACCACAGCCTAGGAAGTTTTGTTATCCTCATTTACAGAAGAGGGAACAGAGGCACGGCTAGGGATGAAGAGACTTGCTCTAGGAAACCTAGCTCAGGAAAGGTTTGACTTCAGACTTGCCTGATGTAAGGCCTTTGCCCACAGATCAGCAAACTACGACCCGTGGGCCAGATCCAGTCCGCCAGCTGCTATTTTTGTATGACCTGTGAGCTAAGAATTTTTAATTTTAGTTTTATTTTTAGAGATGGGGTCTCACTCTGTCGCCTAGGCTGGTGTGCAGTGGGGTGATCATAGGTCACTGCAACCTCAGCCTCCTGAGTAGCTGGAGCCACAGGCATGCACCACCATGCCCAGCTAATTTCTTTTTATTTTTTTGGTAGAGAGGGGATCTCAATGTGTTGCCCAGGCTGGTCTCAAACAACTGGGCCCAAGCAATCCTCCTGCCTTGGCCTCCGCAAGTGCTGGGACTACAGGCATGAGCCACTGTGCTTGCTTGGCTTAAGAATGCTTTTTTCACATTTTTGGCTGGGCACAGCAGCTCATGCCTATAATTCCAGCACCTTGGGAGGCCAAAGTGGGCTGATCACTTGAGATGAGGAGTTCGAGCCCAGCCTGACCAACATCAAGAAATACCATCTCTACTAAAAAAAAGTACAAAAAGGGACCGGGCACAGTGGCTCATGCCTGTAATCTTAGCACTTTGGGAGGCCGAGGCGGCCAGATCATCTGAGGTCAGGAGTTCAAAACCAGCCTGGCCAATATGGCAAAACCCTGTCTCTACTAAGAATACAAAAATTAGCCAGGCGTAGTGGTGGGTGCCTGTAATTCCAGCTACTCGGAGGGGAGGGGGCTGTGGCAGGAGAATCGCTTGAACCTGGGAGGCGGAGGTTGCAGTGAGCCTAGATGGCACCACTACACTCCAGTCTGGGTGACAGAGCGAGACTCCATCTCAGAAAAAAAAAAAAAAGTACAAAAATTAACCAGGCATGGTGGCAGGTGCCTGTAATCCTAGCTCCTCGGGAGGCTGAGACAGGAGAATCTCCGTTGCAGTGAGCAGAGATTGTGCTGCTGCACCCCAGCCTGGGTGACAGTGCGAGCCTCTGTCTCTCTCTATATGAGCAGGGCATTCAGCATTCAGGGATAGAAGCTGTTGCAGTGGAACTTGGAGGCACACAGCCTCAGGCTGATGCAGCCCTGCTGCCCCTTGCTGGTTCTGAGGGGAGGGGGCTGCCTGGCATCAGATGCCACCCTTGCCCCTTTAGGAGCTCTCTGTTTGGGTGGGGGAGTGCAGTAAATGTACAATACAAGGCCCCCCCTCCACCTGCCTCCCTCCTCCCACCCCCGCCTTTCCCTTTCCAGTGAGTCATCAAACCGGTGCTTCTAGATGCCTTCGAAGCAGAGCACCTGGAAATCATGATGTTCTCCAGATAACAGAGGATATTGATAAATTTCCTTGTGGCGATGTCACTATAGTCCATGAAGAAGACAAGAAAGTGTAACGCCTGCACCTGGGGATCCAATAACAAAAAAGATAAAGTGGGGGAGGCTGGGCGCGGAGGTTCACACCTGTCATCCCAGCACTTTGGGAGGCCGAGGCAGGCAGGTCACCTGAGTTTGGGAGTTCAAGACCAGCCTGGCCAACATGGTGAAACCTCGTCTCTACAAAAAATACAAAAATTAGCCAAGTGTGGTGTCAGGTGCCTGTAATCCCAGCTGCTCGGGAGGCTGAGGCAGGAGAATCACTTGAACCCGGGAGTCGGAGGTTGCAGTGAGCTGAGATTGTGCCACTGCACTCCAGCCTGAGTGACAGAGTGAGACTCTGCCTTAAAAACATAAATAATAAGGTGGGGCACGTGACGTGAATGATGGCCCACTTGAATTTCTTACTCATTTTTCTTCCCTTTTATATTGTCAAAGATCTTTTAAAAAAAAAAATCTAGGAGAGAAACAGAAAAAAAAGCACTGTGCTGAAAAAATTCCATAGTAGTTGTAATTCAATTCAATTTTTACTTGGATGATTAGAATTTTTTTTCTTTAATAACAAAGGTCTCATCCTGCCGGTAGGAGTGCATTGGTGAGGGGCGGGGAGGAGAGATGGAAGGGAAGGAGAGAGGGCGAGGTGGAAGGATATTCATGTGGATGAAATGGCAGACAAGGCCAAAAGGTGTTTTGTGGGAAAGGGTGAAGAGGGTGCCTCACGGCAGGAAGGGAGGCTTGGACCAGCACAGGGTCATCATGTGCTCCAGTGCCATCATGCAGGTCACATGGGGGCCGTGTTTAGGAGTGGCTCTTTCCACCAGTACTCAGCGGACGGCCTTGCTGAGCCGGGCTTTTTGTTGGGACCCTGGAGTCCTTGCTGAGTCAGGGAAGAAGTCAAAGTAATTCTAAGGGCCGGGTGAGGTGGCTAACGCCTGTAATCCCGGCACTTTGGGAGGCTGAGGCAGGCAGATCACAAGGTCAAGAGATTGAGACCATCCTGGCCAACATAGTGAAACTCCATCTCTACTAAAAAATACAAAAATTAGCTGGACATGGTGACATGCACCTGTAATCCCAGCTACTTGGGAGGCTGAGGCAGGAGAATGGCTTGAACCCTGGAAGCAGAGGTTGCAGTGAGCCAAGATCTTGCCAGTGCACTCCAGCCTGGCACCTGGCAACAGAGCAAGACTCTGTCTCAAAAAAAAAAAAAAAAAAAAAAAAAAGTAACTCCAAGGTTATATAAGCTGAGTGGGCAGAAAGCCCTTTGGCGGGTGCAAGGCTGCACTGAAAGATGGTAGACCAGTTGGCCGTGTGGTCACTCTGCTGCCCCGAAGATGATGAAGATGACTGTGTCTAAATCTGTAGTGGTGAAGATCAATTTACATTTCCCACAGTTGCCTGGCTTCCTGGAACCAGTGGGCGGGAGTGGGAGGCTGAGGGTTATCAACTGAAATTTAACCTTTTGGTCCACTCCTTTTGGGAGGAATGTGGGGGGAGTTAAAATCCACCGTTATGGAAAGGCTGCTCTCTCTGCTCTCCTGGCTGGCTGTCTGCTAACTTGGTAACTGGTCTGACAAGTTTTTCTTTTTCTCCCTCCTACCTGATGATATTCATTGACCAGTTATTTCCCATGTCACCCGACCCTTTGTCAGAATTAAAATCTGTTCTTTGTGACTGAACACCTGAAATGCCCCAGGGAGGACCCAGGGACGGCAGCGAGGGAGGGAGTGCACGTTAGGCCAGGATTCCAGGTCTCTCTGAATGCACCTGTGCCAGATAGAACTGTCCATTTCCCAGTAAAGGGACAGGATGTGTGTGCTGGAGTTTCAAAATTGTACCCCTTATCCGATCTCCTCTTTCGTCTGTCTTCCCTCTCTGTTTTTGTTTGTTTGTTTTTGAGATGGGATCTTGCTTGTGGCCCAGGCTGCAGTGCAGTGGTGTGATCACAGCTCACTGCAGCCTCAGCCTTCTAGGTTCAAGCAATCCTCCAGTCTCAGCCTCTCCAGTAGCTGGAACTACAGGAAGGGAAAGGGAGGGGAAGGGAAGGGAGGGGAAGGGGAAAGGGAAGGGAAGGGAAGGTGTACACCACCACCCCCAGCTAATTTTTTTGATTTTTTTTTTTTTTTTAAGAGATGGAGTCTTGCTGTTTCCCAGGCTAGAACTCCTATCCTCAAGCGACCCTCTCACTTCAGGCTCCCCGTTAGCTAAGACTGCAGGTGTGCACCACCATGCCTGGCTAGTTTTTATTTTATTTTTATTTTTGTAGAGATGGGGATTTTGCTATGTTGCCTGGGCTGGTCTTGAACTCTTAGACTCAAGCAATCTTCCCACCTTGGGCCTCCCAAAGTGTTGGGATTACAGGTGTGAGCCACCATGCCCCATCTGTTTGCTCATTCTTTTTTTTTTTTTAATTTTTTTGAGATGGAGTCTTGCTCTGTCACCTAGGCTGGAGTGCAGTGGCGCAATTTTGGCTCACCATAACCTCCACCTCCCGAGTTCAAGCGATTCTACTGCCTCAGCCTCCTGAGTGCTGGGATTACAGTTGCATGCCACCACGCCCGGCTAATTTTTGTATTTTATGGTGAAGATGGGGTTTCACCAGGTTGGCCAGTCTGGTGTCGAACTCCTGGCCTCAAGTGATCCACCAGCCTCAGGCTCCCAAAGTGCTGGGCTGACAGGTGTGAACTGCTGTGCCCAGCCTGTTTGCTCATTTTTAAATATAAATGATGTCAAGAGTGGGAAACAAATAAGAGCACACTGCTCTCTTCTGGTCCCTGATTTCTTGTTGTCATGGGGCCAGAGGAGGAGCAGCAGATTGGGCCACCTTTCTCCAAAGACAGGTTTGGGAAGTGGACCAAGGTCTCTCAACACACTGGACTTAACATGATCATCAAATTTGCACTGGACGGCCCAGGTGAGGTGGCTCACGCCTGTAATCCCAGCACTTTGGGAGGTCCAGGAGGGCAGATCACCCGAGGTGAGGAGTTCAAGACCAGCCTGGCCAACATGGAGAGACCCCTGTAAAAATACAAAAATTAGCTGGTTGTGGTGGTGGGTGCCTCCCAGCTACTTGGGATTCTGAGGCAGGAGAATTGCTTGAACCCAGGGTTGGGGACGGAGGTTGCAGTGAGCCGAGATCATGTCACTATACTCCAGCCTAGGCGACAAGAGCAAAACTCCGTCTCAAAAAAAAAAAAAATTACACCGTAGGGCACATGGTAGGCGAAGCTCATCACTGTCAAGTACCTGGAAGGTTTGGGGTAGAGGGTCATGTGGCTTCTTTACTCTAGAAGTTTCTTTGCCTCTCATTTTGTCCCAGGCAAAGAGAGGGTCTTGGATTTTTTTTTTTTTTTTTTTTGAGACAGAGTCTCACTCTATCACCCAGGCTGGAGTGCAGTGACATGATCTCAGCTCACTGCGGACCGGGTTCAAGCGATTCTCCTGCCTCAGCCTCCTGAGTGGCCGGGGTTACAGGCACCTGCCACCGTTCCCGGCTAATTTTTGTATTTTTAGTAGAGATGGGGTTTCTCTATGTTGTCCAGGCTGGTCTCGAACTCCCAACCTCAGGTGCTGGGATTACAGGCGTGAGTCACTGTGCCCGGCCAGGTCTTGGATCTTTAAAGAAGACTCCAAGGCTTACTGACTGCAGCCTAGAAAGAATGGCTGTTTAATAGACTTTATTACAGAGTGTTTCCAAGGGCTCACATAGGGAAGGAAAGCATTCCTATTCGAAGATCTGATAAGAATGGGCTGTAAAGTGCTGGCACCCAGCCATGTTGGCACGCAGTGTGCGAAGCACTGCGTTGTTTACTGACCACCTGCTGGAGACCAGCCTGGGCAACATACTGAGACCCCATCTCTACTATAAGTATAAGAAAAAATTAGCCGAGCATGGTGGTTGGTGCACACCTGTATTCCCAGCTGCTTGGGAGGCTGAGGTGGGAGGATCGCTTGAGCATGGAAGGTTGAGGCTGCAATGAGCTGAGATCGCACATTGCCCTCCAGCCTGTGTGACAGAGCAAGACCTTGGCTTGGAAATAAATAAATGGGTTTGTTTGTTTGGGTCTCTAGCAGTGGTTTTTGTCTCCCAGGGGACATTTGGCCATGTCTGGAGACATTTTTGGTTGTCACAACTCTAGGAAATGTGTGTGTGCTGCTTTCATTGAGCAGACGGAGGCCAGGGATGCTTTTCAACATCCGGCAATGCAGAGACAGCCCAGCCACAAAGAGCGATTCAGCCCCAAGTGTCGATAGTGCTGAGGGTGAGAAACCCTGGTCTACAGGTTCTCCCTCCACCCCTTTCTGTTCCTTACTTCCTCTCTGTTGAAGAGCTGAGCTCTGGCTTGGGGTGCATTCCCCAGTCTGGATGTTGCTGATCCCACGTTCCTGGGATGGCTCTGCTTGTTCCTCTGAGCTCCAGACTCAGAGCTAGAGTCACACTCAGGTTCTATCTCCCGGACTGACTTTATTTAACGAATACCACTCCCATTCAGCACTCTCTGGAGTCAGCTATTTTCAAAGGCAAGCATGCTTGATGCTGTTCTTTTGCACATGGGTCTGAGTGGTGGTGTATTTTGATTTTTTAAATTTTTCTTTTGTTTACACCTTTCTGTTTCCTTCTTCCTTTCCTTTCCTCTTTTCTTTCTCTTTCTTTCATTCTTTATTTCCTCCCTTCCTTCCATCTCTCCCTCCCTCCTTTTCTCCCCCTTTCTCTCCTTCCTTCTCTTTCCTTCTTTCTTTTCTTTTCTTCCTTTTTTCATTATTTCTTACCTCCCTTCCTTCCCTCTCTCTTCCTCTCTCCCTCCTCCTTCCTCTTTCCCTTTCTCCCTCCCCTCTCTCTCTTCCTTTCCATCCCCTCCCCTCCCTTTCCCTTCCCTCCCTTTTCCTCCTTTCCTCCCTCTTCCTTCCCCTTCCCTGCCCCTTCCCTTTCCTTCCTTTTCTTCTTTTCTTTTCTTTCTCTTCTTTTCTTGACAGGATCTTGCTCTATCACCCAGGCTGGAGTACAGTAGCATGATCATAGCTCATGGCAGTCTTGAACTCCTGACCTTAAGCTAGCCTCCGACCTCAGCCTCCCGAGTAGCTGGAAGTACAGGTGTCTGCTACCATGCCCAGTTAAATTTTGTTTGTTTGTTTTAGCTGGAGTCTCACTCTGTTGCCCAGGTTGGAGTGCAGTGGCATGATCTCAGCTCACTGCAGCCTCCGCCTTCTGGGCTCAAATGATTCTCCTGCTTTTGCCTCCTGAGTAGCTGGAATTACAGGCATATGCCACCATGCCCACCTAACTTTTGTACTTCTATTAGAGATGAGTTTTGCCATGTTGGCCAGGCTGGTCTCGAACTTCTGACCTCAAGTGATCTGTCTGCCTCAGCCTCCCAAAGTGCTGGGATTATAGGTGTGAGCCACTGTGCCTAGCCCCAGCTAATTTTTTTAAATTTATTTTTTGTACAGATAGGGCCTCATTATATGGGCCAGGCTAGTTTTGAACTCCCAGGCTTAAGCAGTTTTAGCACCCTCCCATCCCCCAATTCACTGGGATTACAGGTGTACCCATTTTTTTTTAAATAGGCAAGACTAAAATATTTGTCTAGAGATTCAAACTTGAGTGATAAAGCTATACAGGGATTACATCTGAGAATTTTGTTCTGCAGTAAAATGGTGCCGATGGGCCTCCCTTTTTTTAGTGTTTGACAAACAGGGCACAGACTGAACCTCATAGCAAAACTTTGTGTTCTTGATAAAGGCAAGTTTTGCTAAGAAAAATTTTTTTATAAGCAAGAAAGGTATGAAGGTTGTTTGCAAAGGAATTTTACTAGGGTGAGAAAAAACAAGAGGTTTATCTTAGGATTCCTGGTGGTACAGAAGATGGAATGGGTAGAAGACATCACCACAGATGTCACCGGGAAAGTGATAGCTGAACCTCTGAAAGGAAAGAGCTTCCCAGGGAAGGATGAATTTGATGCAGTAAAAAAAAGCTAGGGGATGCTGTTAAGCTTGCCAGTGTAGTTCAGAGGAAGGTGAAATTCTTCACAGACTTAGTTTTGAAAGGGTGGCTTCAAAAGATACCTGGGTGGTGGGGTGGGCTGAGGGGGGAATGGGCGTGGTAGGTCATGCCTATAATCCCAGCGCTTTGGGAGGCCAAGGCAGGTGGATCACTTGAGGTCAGGAGTTCAAAAATTATCCAGGCATGGTGGTGCACACTATAGTCCCAGCTACATAGGAGACTGAGGCAGGAGACTCACTTGAACCCCGGAGGTGGAGGCTGCAGTGAGTTGAGATTGCGCCACTGAACTCCAGTCTGGGTGACAGAGCAAGAGTCTAGCTCAAAAAAAAAAAAAAAAGGCTGGGTGCGGTGGCTCACACCTGTAATCCTAGCACTTGGGGAGGCCAAGGTGGGTGGATCACCTGAGGTCAGAAGTTTAATACCAGTCTGACCATCATGGTGAAACCCCATGTTAAAAAAAAAAAAAAAAAAAAAAACGAAGAAGAAGAGAGAGAGAGGCTGGGGTGTGGTTTGACTTGATTTGGGGGCATCTGGCCATGGGAACATCATATGTCTAAGTGTCTTCTGCTGGGAATTGCAGATATCAACAGTGGGCATTGGATATCATGAAAAATAAGCATTGTGTGATGTGATAAAGTGAAGGACATGTCATCATGTTGACCCTGATTCTTGGGAGGAGAGATCCAGGTAGCTAAAGTAGACCCAGATCACAAGAGCTACAAACTCGGAATCGAATAAGTCAGAAAATGACATGGATGTTTTTTCTTTTGACCCAAAGTACGAATGTTGCCCACACAGTGGTGAACATGTTGCTGCTGCTGCTTCTTTTTTTTTTTTTTTTTTTTTGAGATAGAGTCTTGCTCTGTTGCCCAGGCTGGAGTGCAGTGGCGCGATCTTGGCTAACTGCAACCTCTGCCTCCCGCATTCAAGCCATTCTCCTATCTCAGCCTCCTGAGTAACTGGGATTATAGGTGTGCACCACCACGCCTGGCTAATTTTTGTATTTTTAGTAGAGACAGGGTTTCACCATGTTGCCCAGGATGGTCTCGAACTCCTGACCTAGTGATCCGCCTGCCTCGGCCTCCCAAAGTGCTGGGATTACAGGTGTGAACCACTGCATCTGGCCCAGTGAACACATTTCTAAGTTTTTCCCAGATTGACAAAGACCTTGAAGGCCAGCCGGAAATAGTCAAGGGCAATCCATTCTTCAGAAGTTGTTCTTGCTAACTCAATAAATGTTGAATGGCATGGGTAGTTTATTATATTTTAGAGGACATTAGAATATTTACAAAGGGCTTTCCTGGGTTTGGTCGTAACTTTATTTTCCTCACGTTATTTGCTCCTTAAGATCTTAAATCTTTCAGTTGCACTTCTGAGTGGGTGGGTATGTATGTCGAGGGTCATACTTTTTTTTTTTTTTTTGGGACGAGGTCTCCCTCTGTTGCCCAGGCTGGAGCACAGTGATGCAATCACAGCTCACTGCAACCTCAACCTCTCAGGCTTAAGCAATCCTCCTACCTCAGCCTCCCAAGTAGCTGGGACTACAGGCATGAACCACTGTGCCTGGCTAATTTTAAAAAAATATTTCTGCAAAATGAGCCAGGTGTGGTTGTGCATGTCTGTAGTTCCAGCTGCTTGGGAGGATGAGGTGGGAGGATAGCTTGAGCCTGGGAGGTCGAGGCTGCAGTGAGCAAGGATCATGTCACTGTACTCCAGCCTGGGTAACAGAGAGAGATCCTGTCTCAAAACTAAAAAAATAAAAGATGGAAACTTGCTGTGTTGCCCAGGCTGGTCTTGAACTCCTAGGCTCAAGTGGTCCTCCTGTCTTGGCTTCCCAAAATTCTGGAATTATAGGCACGAGCCACTTCACCTGTCTGGGTCCTGCTTTTGATAGTGATATAGAACCAACTTAGTGACATTCTAGAATTACCCTGTCAGCCACAGCCACATGTGGCAATTTAAATAGAAATTCATTAAAATTAGATATTTGTACCTGAGTTGTACTGACCATATTTAGACACTGCAGACATAGAATGTTACTATCACTGCAGAAAGTTGTATTGGGTATCTCTGCCTTAGAACACTTTATTCCGTGATTAAAGATTGTTCTGGAGTCAGACAGGCCTGCATTTGAATCCTGTATCTGTTTTGTGACCTTGATCAAGTTGTCTAGCTTTTCCAAAAGTCTGTTTTCTCTTCTGAGGACACAATTAAGGGAATCCGTCTCCCAGGTTTTCCTCAACTTTGAACTGGTATATCCCCTCTTTTGATAAAAATTAAAAATCCCATTTCTCTTCCCTACTTGGAATTTGTTCTTTTTTCCACTCTAAATATAAAATATACTATTGGATGTTTTTTCAACCTCTCTACCCCTTGAGAGTCCCTGGAATAGAGGAAGGAGTGGCTTGGGAAAGTTGATGACAACAAAGAGGCTATTATATGTACATCTAAGCAAGAAGAGGAAGAAGGAAGGAGGAGGTGTGTTGACCGAGGCTCAGAGTGTCTTGTCTATGGGTGACCAGGAATGAGGAATGTGTCAGTTCCTTCCTGGCTTCTCCTCTCTGGGAACAGAGAACAGTGCATTTCAGCTTAAGTGGAGTAAAATGGTTGTGAATATTGAGGAAGTGGATTAAGGATGGGGAAGGGGCCGTGGGATAGAACCCCAGGCTTCTATCTTCCTGGCTCAGCACTGAGTGTCTCAGTCAACACATGATGGCCAGTAATGGGAATCTATTTGGACTCATTTAAACAATGCGGTGGGGGTAGGTGTTAATTGCGACAACACAGGGCTTCGAGCTTGTATCAGCTAGCTTTTGCTGTATTGCAAACCATTCTGAAACATAGAACTTGGAACTTGTATCCAAGTTCAGTTATGGAGCTTGTATCAGCTAGCTTTTGCTGTGTAACAAACCACCCTGAAACATAGAACTTGGAACTTGTATCCAAGTTCAGTTATGGAGCTTGTATCAGCTAGCTTTTGCTGTGTAACAAACTACTCTGAAACATAATGGCTTAATCAACATTCATGTACTTAGCTCATGATTCTAAGTAAGTGAGGTAGCTGGGCAAGTTTTCTTGTTGAGATCCACCAGCTGACCATAAACACAGGCTCTGTTCTCACTAATGTCTGGGATCAACTAGTGGGTTGTCTGGTAGCTAAATGGTTTAGCATGGCCTCACTCACATGTCTGGTGGTTGGTGCTGGCTGTCAGCTGGGAGGCCTTGGTTTTCTGGCCTGGAGCTGCTCATCCTCTAGTTGGCTAGTTTGGGTTTAGATTACATGATGGTCTCAGCATTCCAAGAGTGGCAGGAGATCAATTTCCAGTGCACAATGCCTTTCAAGTTTCTGTTTGCATCTTGTGTGCTAACATCCCATTGGCTAAGGTGAGCTGGGAGGGAAAGGCAGGATATAGTCTTTACCTGTGCATGGAAGGGGAAGAATTTGTGGCCATCTGCCAAAGAATCTTGGGATGGGAAATACAGTGGGGCTCATAAAACATTTTTTAAAAAATCTTTATTTTAGGTTCATGTGTACAAGAACATTTTAATCAGGATTTGGAGCTCAGTTGCACATCAGAACTGTGTATGGTGTGACTGAGGACATTAAATGATTTTTTTAAGTAGTAATTTAATTTTTATGAATTCCAGTTATTGAATAATCAATTCAATATTACATTCAGCCAAAACAATGCATTTGCTTTTGGGACATCAATTCTATTTCAAGTCCTCTGTGTCTTAATCTTGCCTTGGTACCATCATGTTTATAGATTTAGAACATGTGGCTTTTATTACTTTTTTTTTTTTAAGACGTTGGGCTCGGGTGGATGCGATGTCTCGCACCTGTAATCCCAGCACTTTGGAAGGCCAAGGGGGGTGGATCACTTGAAGTCAGGAGTTCAAGACCAGCCTGGCCAAAATGGAGAAACCTCACTAGTATAAATACAAAAATTAGCTAGGTGTGATGGTGTGTGCCTGTAGTCTCAGCTACTTGGGAACCTAAGGCAAGAGGATTGCATGAACCCGGGAGGTGGAGGTTGCAGTGAGCTGAGATTGTGCCACTGCACTTGAGCCTGGGTGACAGAGGGAGACTCCATCTCCAAAAAAAGAATGGGGGTTCACTGTGTTGCCCAGGCTGGACTCAAACTCCTGGGCACAAGTGATCCTCCTGCCTTAGCCTCCAGATAGCTGGGACCACAAGCTCATGCCTGAATAGGAACATACTTTATAAAGTGGCAAATCTAGGTTTTTTTCCCTATTACACATTTTTAGAAAAGTGTTTCCTTTTCTGGATGAACTAAATCTCTCCCTCCTCTTGTCCTCATATAAAATCCATTGAGATATTGATTTAAAAGTTTAATTTAAAATGTAACCCATTTCCCATAGAAAAAAAAAAGTGCAACTCACTGCCAGTGCTCATTTAATTTCCCATAAACATGCTCTTTGAGGCTGAAGCTAATCTGCCGGATTTTCAATGTGAGAAAATATAAAAAATGATTCTTGGAGTTATTTCTAAACAGAACTTGTCTCTACTCTGAATGTAACAGAAATATCTATAATTAGGATTATACTACATTAGGATTAGTGGACAGAGTATTCTTGGGACAAATGGAAAATGGGTTAAAATCCATAAATTAAGAAATCAATCCCTTCATATTTTTCCTTTCCAGGCAGATATGGGATGTCCTTTTCCATCTCTTCAAATATTTCTTTTTTTTCTTTGAGATGGTGTCTCGCTCTGTCACCCAGGCTGGAGTGCAGTGGTGTGATCTCAGCTCACTGCAACCTCCGCCTCTCGAGTTCAAGCAATTCTCATGCCTCAGACTCCCAAGTAGCTGGGATTATAGGCGCCTGCCACCACGCCTGGCTAATTTTTGTATTTTTAGTAGAGATAGGGTTTCACCATGTTGGCCAAGCTGGTCTCAAACTCCTGGTCTCAAGTGATCTGCCTGCCTCGGCCTCCCAAAGTGCTGAGATTACAGGCATGAGCCACCGCACCCAGACTATTTGTTCAAATCTTTTATATTGTCCCTTTTTCGTCTTTATCCTGTATATTTTTGTTATGGTCATTCCTGATTTCTGTATCACAGAGTTTTCTTGTGTTAGTTATGGCTACTATGAATAGCATATTTACGCTGAATCCAAGTCTTTTAATGAAATTGATTGGTAGGTTTTTAAATTGTTTTGTTTATTATATGCAATTTTGTCCTCTGTGAGCATAAGAAAATGATGTCTAAAAGTCATACCTCTTATTTCAGTTTTAAATCTTACTTTATTGACCAGGGCTTCTAGACAAATATTAAATATTTAACAATGGTATTATCTGGCATCCATGTTTAATAGACTTCCTAATAGAAGATCATCCTTGCTTTCCTGTGGTAAACCCTAGTTGGTGGTGATGAATTATTCTTTCAGCATAATGTTGAATTTGATTTGCTAGGTTTGCTTTGTTTCATTTTTTGAATTCTTGCCATCTGTGTTCATGAGTCAAACTGGGCTGTTTTTGGTTTGTTTTATTTTGCAACCTCTTTATCAGTTTTGATTATTTATTATGTTCTAGCCATATAAAATGAAATAGCAGGTAACTGAGTATTCATTGACAAATTTTATGGTGCCATAACTTTTGAGGGAAAATAATTCTTTGATAACTTAAAAAAAAAAATGTAGGTGGAGTGTGGTGGCTCACACCTGTCATCCCAGCCCTTTGGGAGGCCGAGATGGGTAGATCACTGGAGGTCAGGAGTTTGAGACCAGCTTGGCCAACATGGTGAAACCCCGTCTCCTCTAAAAATACAAAACTTAGCTGGGTGTGGTGGCGGGCACCTATAATCCCAGCTACTTGGGAGACTGAGGCAGGAGAATTGCTTGAACCCAGGGTTGGGGACGAAGGTTGCAGTGAGCTGAGATTGTGCCACTGCACTCCAGCCTGGGCAATGGAGCTAGACTCCATCTCAAAAAAAAAAAAGAGAAAATAGTGTGTGACTGGCTGTGACGTAAGGCAGTCAGACCTTTCCTTCCAAATGGACCATGATTCATCTTTATTTTTATAGGACTGTATCACATTAGAAGCACTACAGCAGAAGTTTTCACTGGAAATCTAATAATGTTTTTAAATCTGCCATCTGGAGTCTGTGTTCCCTGTATGTCTTATTGCTCATGACTAGAGTGGCGTGTGTGTCTGTGCGGGGGGATTGGCTTGGTGATATTGCTAACATAGGCCCAAAGGATCTGTCCCACTTCCTGAGACCTCATTTTTCTTTGCTTTAGCAGTAGACCAACACAGAAAACAGGGTGCTGCTTTTTAGATTGGTCCTGATTTGAATTCTTTTTCTTTTTTTAGGCCAAAGTTTTCATTTATAAATAGCTTCTGTGGTATACAACATGCATATATTTTTGGTTTCACATATTACACCATAGATAGAGGGTTTTTTGTTTTGTTTTGTTTTGTTTTGACAGAGTGTCGCTCTGTCATTCAGGCTGAAGTGCAGTGGTGCAACCTCTGCTTTCCGGGTTCAAGCGATTCTCCCACCTCAGCCTCCCGAGTAGCTGGGATTACAGGCGAGCACCACCACACCTGGCTAATTTTGTATTTTTAGTAGAGACAGGGTTTCACCATGTTGGCCAGGCTGGTCTCAAACTCCTGACCTTGAGTGATCCACCTGCCCCAGCCTCTCAAAGTGCTGGGATTACAGGCATGAGCCACCACACCAGCCGTACTTTTATCATTTTTAAAACATTTTTATTTGTGATAAGAGTCACACATAACATAAAATTTGCTGTTTTTAGAAAGAACGTTTGAAAAGATGCATACCATGTTGCCCAGTACAGTGGCTATTCAGAAACACAGCCATAGTACACCACAGCCTCGAACTCCCGGGCTGAAGGGATCCTCATGCTTCAGCCTCCCAAGTCGCTGGGACTACAGGAACATGCCAGCACATCCAGCTTGTTTTCTTTTTCTTCCCCTCCTTCTCCTTTTTCTTCTCCTTCTCCTTCTCATTCTTCTTTTTCCTCCTTCCTCCTTCTCCTTCCTCTTCTTCCTTCTTTCTTCTTTTTTGAGATGGAGTCTCGCTCTGTCACCCAGGCTGGAGTGCACTGGCACGATCTTGGCTCACTGCAACCTCTGCTTCTTGGTTTCAAGTGATTCTCCTGCCTCAGCCTCCCGAGTAGCTGGGATTACAGGTGCCTGCCACTATGCCCAGCTAATTTTTGTGTTTTTAGTAGAGACGGGGTTTCACCATGTTGGCCAGGCTGGTTTCAAACTCCTGACCTCAAGCGATCCTCTTACCTCGGTCTTTCAAAGTGCTGGGATTAAAGGCGTGAGTCACTGCACCCGGCTTGTTTTCTTCCCTTTTAAAGTTAATGAGCTTAGGCAGGGTTTCTCAGCCACCACAGTATTAGCATCCTGGACTGGATCCCTCTCTGTGGTGGAGATTGCCCTGTACATTGTAGGAAGCTTAGCAGCGTCCCTGGCCTCCACCACTCAATACTAGTAGTGACCCCAAGTCATGACAACCAAAAATGTCTCCAGACACTGCCATATCCCCTGGGCAACAATGCTCCCTCTTCCTTTGTTGAGAACTCCTGCTCTGGGGTGAATCCTTGTTACCTTCGTTCATTTCAAGAAGTAGCGATTTGCCGTTGCTCATGCATGGACCTCCATGGGCCACATTGCAATCCCAGCCCTCTTCCCCCAAATTAACCACTGCTCTCACTTTTATAGTAATCACTGGCTTGCATTACTGTATAGTTGACAACCCAAAGTTCCATTCCTAGACACTACAGTTTGATCTTGCACCTTCAAAAAACATTTAAATGTGCTCGTAGTCCCAACTACTCAGGGGGCTGAAGTGAGAGGATGGCTTGAGCCCAGAAGTTAGAGGCTGCAGTCACCTTTGATAGCACCACTGCTCTCTAGCCTGGGAGACAGAGCGACCCTGTCTTTAAAAAAAAAAAAAATTAAATTGGCTGGACATGGTGGCTCACGCCTGATATCCCAGCACTTTGGAAGGCCAAGGCAGGCAGATCACGAGGTCAAGAGATCAAGACCAGCCTGGCCAACATTGTGATACCCTGTCTCTACTAAAAATACAAAAATGAGCTGGGTGTGGTGGGGCTCTCCTGTAGTCCCAGCTACTTGGGAGGCTGAGGCAGGAGAATTCCTTGAACCCAGGAGCTGGAGGTTGCAGTGAGCCGAGATTGTGCCACTGCCCTCCAGCCTGGGAGACAGAACAAGACTCCATCTCAAAAAATACAAAATAAAATGAAACAAGAAAAATGAAGCTCTGTGATACTTAATATACCTATGTTGCATCTGCCCTTTCCTCTTTAATCTATTAACACTCTCTTTTGGCTGAGCTTGGTGGCTCATGCCTGTAATCCCAGCACTTTGGGAGGCTGAGGCGAGCAGATCACTTGAGGCCAGGAGGTTGAGACCAGCCTGGCCAGCTTAGCAAAACCCCATCTCTACCAAAAATACAAAAATTAGCTGGGCGTGGTAGCACGTGCCTGTAGACCCAGCTACTCAGGAGGCTGAGGCAGGAGAATCACTTGAACCCAGGAGGCAGAGGCTGCAGTGAGCCGAGATTGGGCTCACAATATCCTGGATGGCAGAGCAAGACTCTGCCGAAAGAAAGAGAGGAAGGAAGGAAGGGAGGGAGGGAGGGAGGGAAACAGCTGAGCACCTTGGCTGCTTAGCTGCCTGTGACTGACTTGCACCTACCAACAGGGCTGTCATGGGAATCCACTGAGATTTGGAGCATGAAGCTGTTTTGTCAGCTTTGTGAAATCCTGTGCAAATATGAGCTGAAACCAGCAGGGCTCTGGTCCTCCCACTTCATTCGTTTTCTTAATAGCGCAAAGTACAGATTGCATAAGCCCTCGGAGTTGGAGGTGATAGACTCTGAAAGCAGATGTTTGGAATGTCACCTGGTAGCAGGGCCCAGTTATCAATGACCTGGCTCTCGGGATGGACTTCCAGAGCCTGTGTTTGGGTTTGCTTGCCTTGCTCTCTGTGTGCCTGGGTGGGTCCTTGCTGGGAAAATGCAGAGCAACAGGGCTGGGGAGGTGGCAGCAGTGTGCTCATTGGGTGTGTGACACGCATTTTGGGTAAACTGAGTCAGGATTTTTCACGGGCTCAGTGCATGAGTCTGGGCAAGTGACTCATTTGGAGAGCAGATGTCAGGGGACCAGGATAAACACCCCAGTCACGTGCCTTTTTTATCAGACCTGTGTCTCATATAAAGAAAAAGCCAGGCGTGGTGGCACATGCCTGTACTCACAGCTATTCAGGAGGCTAAAGTGGGAGGATTGGCTGGACGCAGTGGCTTATGCCTGTAGTCTCAACACTTTGGGAGGTGGAGGTGGGTGAATCACTTGAGACAAGGAGTTCGAGACCAGCCTGGCCAACATGGTGAAACCCTGTATCTACAAAAATACAAAAATTAGCCAAGCATAATGGTGTGTGTAATCCCAGGTACTTGGGAGGCTGAGGCAGAAAAATCCCTTGAACCCAGGAGGCAGAGGTTGCAGTGAGCCAAGATTGTGCCATTGCACTCTAGTCTGTCTCAAAAAAAAAAAATAATAAACAATAAAATAAAATGAAACAAAAATAATAAGTAAATAAGTGAAAGTAATAAAATGTAAAATACTGTTGCTCTTCGTCATTTTCCCTTGCCATATTCTCCTCCCTTCTTCCCAGAGGTAACAACGGTCTTAAGTTTGGTGCATAAACTTCCAGCCCTGCATGTATTTTTGACACATAAGCTTGTACACATCAATGTCGTACACAGGTTCAGTATCCCTTATCCAAAATGCTTGGGACCAGCAGTGTTTCCAACCTGGGACATTATTTCAGGTTTTGGAATATTTGCCTGTATGTAATGAGGCACTGTGGGGCTGAGACCCAGGTCCAAACATCACATTCATTTATGTTTCATATACACCTTATATACATAGCTTGGAGGTAATATTCTATAACATATTTTCAGTAATTTTGTGCAGGAAGTGAGGTTTTGACCATGCTGACTGTGACCTGTCATATGAGGTCAGGTATGGAATTTTCTTCCACTTCTGTCATGTCCGCACTCAAGAAGTTTTGAATTTTGGAGCATTTAGGATTCTGGATTTCTGGATCAGAAAATTTTGGAGCATTTAGGGTTCTAGATTTTGGGATATCTTTGGTTGTTGTTTTATATCTTTATGATTATTGACTGATTTATTGATATGGAGTTTTGCTCTTGTCGCCCAGGCTGGAGTACAGTGATGCAATCTCGGCTCACCGCAGCCTCCACCTCCCAGGTTCAAGCAATTCTCCTGCCTCAGCCTCCTGAGTAGCTGGGATTACAGGTGTCCACCACCACGCCCAGCTAATTTTTGTATTTTTGTAGAGACAAGGTTTCACTATGTTGGCCAGGCTGGTCTCAAACTCCTCACTTCAGGTAATCCACCTGCCTCAGCCTCCCAAAGTGTTGGGATTACAGGCGTGAGCCACAGCCCCTGGCATAAATCTTTCTTTAAGTCATTTGTTGTTGTAATAAAATATATATCATAAAATTTACCATCCTGACCCTTTTTAGTATATAGTTCACAGGCGTTAAACACTGCCATTTATATTGGAATACACTTCTGAGTATTCTCAAGATCTGCATCTATTAAGAAGCTAAGCAATACGATCCCTTGGGAAGCCATTGTATATTTTGCACTTAAAGCACATTTCAGTTCTGACTGGCCACACGTGGTTGGTCCTACCGTAATGGATCTAGTTTTTAAAAATACTCAGCGATCCCCCTCACCATGCATACATACGATATTTTTGTGTGTGTAATTCAGATTTCTACACCTGCCGCATGAATTCTTAAGCCAGATGCTTTTTTTTCCCCTCTCAGCCAATATGTTCCTTAAGTTTGTGCTTCTTGATTTGGTAGTGCAAGTTCATTCATTTAAGTGCTATGTAGTATCTTGTATGAATAAGCCACATGCTACTCACCCCCCTAATGGAAGGCATTGAGATTGTTTCCAGTTTGTTTCTTTTCTAAACAATGCTGAAATGAACATCTTGGTGTCAATCTCCTCCTACCCATTTGTGACTGGTTTTCTAGGATTGATGTTCAGGATTGAAGTGACTGGGAGATGGGGTATGTGCATTTTTAGGCCTAGGCTGTACTTCCCAAATGATCACCAAGGTGGCTATAACAGCATACAGTTTCACCAGTGGTGCATTAAAGTATAGGCCAAATGTGGGCAAGGCTGCAGGGAAATTATGTTAATTCCAGTGCATGGAAATTGGTATCCCACGGCTTTCTGTTGCATCTCCTTGATTCCTGGTAAGACTGAGAATCTCTCTGTATGGTTCTTAGCCATATCTTCCTACCTCTTCCTCCTCTTTCCCTGGGAGCTGTTTTGGGGTGGGGGCTGGGCCTTGCCTTTTTCTTCAGGGACTCTGCATTGGCAACTGTCACAAAGAGGTGCACAGGGGATTGAAATGTTGGAAACACTTTGCTGCTGTCATTGAATTTTTTTGTTTTTGTTTTTGAGATGAAGTCTCACTCTGTTGCCCAGGCTGGAGTGCAACAGTGTGATCTTGGCTCACTGCAACCTCCTCTTCCCAGGTTCAAGCAATTCTCCTGCCTTAGCCTCCCAAGTAGCTGGGACTACAGGCACACACCACCATGCATGACTAATTTTTTTGTATTTTTTTTTAGTAGAGGCCGGGTTTCACTATTTTGGCCAGGCTGGTCTTGAACTCCTGACCTTGTGATCCGCCCACTTTGGCCTCCAAAAATGCCAGGATTACAGGCATGAGCCACCATATCTGGCCTGTCATTACATTTCTTTACCCAGCATTTCAATATGTACTTTGCTTTTCTCACTTGAAATGGTGACTAGATAGAAACCCAGTTAGACCAATGGGCGTCCTTTTTTTTTTTTTTTTTTTTTTGAGATGCTGTTTGGATATCTTCAGTTGCTGTTCTTTAAATCTCTAATTGGTTTTTTCTTTGTTGTTGTAATAGAACATGCATCATAAAATTGACCATCTTAACCTTTTTCTTTTTTCTTTCTTTCTTTTTTTTTTTTTGAGAATTCATCTATTGATGGACATTTGGGTTGTTTCCACCTTCTGGCCATCGTGACTCATGCCAGGACACACAGGGTAGTACTATGGTTCATAACCAGCTTTTACCCATTAGTAGCCTTGGGACCCTGAGCAATTTGACTGGAATTCTCTGGAATTGCTGTTTCCTCTTCTGTAAAACGGGAACTAAAGGGCATCACGGGCCAGGCGTGGTGGCTCATACCCGTCTTCCCAGCACTTTGGGAAGCTGAGGCCAGTGGATCACTTGAGCCAGGAGTTAGAGATCAGCCTGGCCAACATCTACTAAAAATACAAAAATTAGCCAGGCATGGCAACTGTAATCCCAGCCACTCTGGAGACTGAGGCAGGAGAATCGCTTGAAACCAGGAAGTGGTTGCAGTGAGCCGAGATCCCACCACTGCACTCCAGCCTGGGTGACAGAGGGAGACTGTCTCAAAACAACCACAACCAAACCAAACGCAAAATGTATCACAAGCTTGTTGTGAGGATTAGAAAAGAGGAGGTGGGAATGAGACATGGGGTAGTTACATTGTTGCTAGTATTGATACACATGGTAGTGACATTGTTGCTAGTTATACATTGTGATACTATTGTATCTGCTGTTATTCTTTGTGTTTAACAAGTTACATTGTTGCTAGTAATGTAGCTACATTGCAATTATACATTGTGATCCTTTTGTAACTGCTGCTATTATTTAACAACTGAAATATTTAACTTGCAATAAAATGCCCATGGCCAGCCTTGGTGGCTCATGCCTGTAATCGCAGCACTTTGGGAGGCCAAGGCAGGAGGATCACTTGAGGTCAGGAGTTTGAGACCAGCCTGGCCAACATGACGAAATGCTGTCTCTACTAAAAATACAAAAATTAGCCGGATGTGTTGGCACATGCTTGTAATCCCAGCTACTTGGCAGGCTGAGACAGGAGAATCGCTTCAACCCAGGAGGCAGAGGTTGCAGTGAGCTGAGATTGGGCCACTGTACTCCAGCCAGGGCGGCAGAGGGACTCTGTCTCAAAATAAATAAAATAAAATGCACAGATCTTAAGCATTCAGTTCAATGAATTTTGACAAAAATTATATGCATGTGTGTAACCACCACTGAAAACAAAATTGAGAACCGTTCCTCATCCCAGCTCTTTCCAGTGAATTCCCAGTACTCCCAGGAATGAGGTGTTACTATGATTATTATCACCATTATTGATGATTATTGTTTAGTTTGGTTTTACTGAAGAAGATAGTAGAGTAAGAAATCATTAGCTTCATTCAAAAGGTAGGGCGCATGAGAACGTGAGATGTGGCTTAAAAAAAGTACTGTTTGAAAAGTGTGGCCAGGTGCAGTGGCTCATGCCTGTAATCCAAGCACTTTGGGAGGCCAAGGTGGGAGAATTGCTTGAGCTCAGGAGTTTGAGAATAATCTGGGCACCATGGTGAGATGCAGTATCTATTATAAAAAAGAGAGAGAGAGAGAGAGAGAGAGAGAGAGAGAAAAGTTTAAGGGATGCTGGCAGGTTGTCCTAGATGGGGTTTATTGCCAGGAGCACTTAGGATTCAAAAAGCAAAAACTTGAGGGTAAAGGATGCATGGCAGTTTGTTGGGTGGTGGATATACAGCCCCAATATCCAGTAACTTTGAACCCTATCAAGACAACACAGGGCTGGGTGCTGTGGCTCCCATCTGTAATCCCAGCACTAGGGGAGGCCAAGGTGGACAGATCACTTGAGGTCAGCAGTTCGAGACCAGCCTGACCAACACTGTGAAACCCCGTCTCTACTATAAATACAAAAATTAGCCAGGTGTGGTGGTGTGTGACTGTAATCCCAGCTACTGGGGAGGCTGAGGCAGGCGAATCGCTTGAATCCAGGAGGTAGAGGTTGCAGTGAGCAGAGATTGCACCACTGCACTCCAGCCTGGGGGACAGAGTAAGATTCCATCTCAAAAAAGACACACACACACACACACACACACACACACACACACACACACACACACACACACACACACAGAGAGAGAGAGAGAGAGAGAGAGAGTGAGAGAGAGAGTGAGAGAGAACACAAAGTGTTTGAACAAAAACAACATTCGCAGATGCAAATTCAGGATCTGAAACTCATTTTCCCTCCCTCTTTGCTGAGCTGCCAGAATGTTCCAGGGACATCCCTCCTTTCCAGTTTCCTCCGTGGCTTGCAGGCTGTACTGAGTAAGTGGGCAATTGTGAGTTTCTGGAAATCAGTGAGCTGGTGTGGCTCCTGGCTCCTGGCTCTGGCCAAGGGAGTAGGCTTCCCTGTGTATGCGCCAGGAGGAGAGGCTGGAGGCTTTTAAAGGCCGCAGCTCCACTGTAGACACGTGCCTCTTTGGCACTTGCTTTGTTGAAAACGCTTTCCCTAGACAGTCTGCCTTCTGCACAAACCTCTGAGGTTCTTCCGCAAGCTGGAGGGCCTTGCTGCAGGAGGAACGGTCTGACCTCATCTCTCCTAGAGGGGGCCTTGAACTAATTCTTTCTTTTCTTTTTTCTTTCTTTCTTTCTTTCTTCCTTTCTGTCTTTCTCTCTCTCTCTCTCTCTCTCTCTCTCTCTCTCTCTCTCTCTCTCTCTCTCTCTCTCTCTCTCTCTCTCTCTCTCTCTCTCTTTCTTTCGCGCGAGCTCAGGAGTTTGAGAATAGCCTGGGCAATATAGTGAGACCCTGTCTCTATTACAACAACAAAAAAAAAAAGAGAGAGAGAAGTTTTAGGGATGTTGGCAGCTTGTCCTGGATGGGGCATACTGCCAGGAGCAGTTCTCCTGGGGAGAGCAATTCTCCCACCTCAGCCTCCTAAAGTGCTGGGATTACTCTGTTGCCCAGGCTGGAGTGCAGTGGTGCAATCTTGGTTCACTGCAGTCTCCGCCCCCTGGGTTCAAGCAATTAATTATCTTGCCTCAACCTCCCAAGTAGCTGGGATTGCAGTTGCCTGCCACCACACCCAGCTAATTTTTGTATTTTTAGTAGAGATGGGGTTTCTCTGTGTTGAGGGGAGGCCAGGCTGGTCTTGAACTCCTGGCCTCAGGCGATCCACGTGCCTTGGTCTCCCAACGTGCTGGGATTACAGGTGTGAGCCACCTTGCCTGGCCGAGCTAATGTTTCTGAAAGGTGGAGTACCATGCTGTGAGCTGGATGCTTGTTGTGGTTTGAACTGCCATCTCCTCAGTGACCCCATCAGATGGACACTGTTAGGATTCCTAATTTGCTGACGGAGAAATCGAGGCTGACAGAAAGGTCAGCACTGTGTTTACACTGATGCAGCTGCTCCCAGGATGAACTGCAGCCTTTGTTCTGAGCTCACAGCCTGACCTCAGTCTAGAGCTGGGAAGCTTTCTCTCCCTCATTGCTACACCTGATCAATGACTGAGTCCCATCCCTTTAACTGCTTACACGGCCTTCAAATCCATCTTCCCTACCTAAGCTGCCCATTCGTTGGCTTCTGAGTGCATTCCGTCCATCTCCTAAGAGCCAAGTGCTGTGCTGGGCTCTGAGAATGTGACCGAGATAAAACTTTTATCCAAAAAAATATGGATAAAAGTTCTGAGCCAGGTTCAGTGGCTCATGTCTGTAAACCCAGAGCTTTGGGAGGTTGAGGCAGAAGACTTTCTTGAAGCCAGGAGTTAGAGGCCAGCCTGGGCAACAGAACAAGTCCCTGTCTTTACCAAAAAAAGAAAAAGAAAAATTGGCTGGGCATGGTGGCATTCACTTGTAGTCCCAGCGACTTGGGAGGCTGAGGTGGGAGCATCACTTGACCCCAGGAGTTCAAGGCTGCAGTGAGCCATGATTGTGCCACTGCACTCCAGCCTGGGCAAGAGCAAGACCCTGTCTCAAAAAACAAACAAACAAACACACAAACAAAAACCAAACAAACAAAAAGACTGTAACTATATCCTCCAGAGTAATTCTTCTTTTCTGTTTTTCAAAAGTACTCTTGCTTTGTTTACTCCTCCAAAAGTTTAAAAACTGTAGCAGAATTCCAAGAAAGAAAAAGAGAAGCAGAGAGGAAGGAAAACACAGACCCAGAGGCCCTTTGTGGATTTTATTTAATGTGAAGTCTGTAAATCGATTTGGAGAGAAGGAGCATCTTGACAGCATTTACTTGTACTATCTTATGTCATGGATTTCCTCTCCATTTTCCTAAGGGTTCCTTCCTATTCTTAGAAATGTTTTGTTATTTTGCTTCAGGCACAGTTTGTCCACTTCTTGTAAGCTTTGTTCTTAGATTGCTGTCTTTATATTTATGGCTCCCTCCCTCCATCCACTCACTTATCTCCCCATCCATCCATCCAGTCCATCCATCCACCCACCCATCTATCATCCATCCACCCATTCCTCCATCCCTCCATCCACTCACTCATCTGCCCGTCCATCCATCCATCCATCCATCCATCCATCCATCCATTCATTCATCTAG